>JAJPUD010005443.1:125225-155050 GCA_023553655.1 Myrmecobius fasciatus
ATATATATATATATATATATATACATGTACATATTTCCACACTTATCATTGTTGTGCAAGAAAAATCATATCCACAAGAAAAAAAATCTGAGAAAGGAAACACAATGCAAGCAAACATCAATAGAAAGCAAGAAAATGTTGTGTTGTGGTCCATATTTATATCCCTCTCTCTGGGTGTATATGGCTTTCTTCACTGAACAATTGGAACTGATTTGAAACATTTCATTGTTGAAGAGAGCCATGTCCATCAGAATTGATCATCATATAGTCTTCTTGTTGTTGTTGTGTATAATGATCTCCTGGTTCTGCTCATTTCGTTCACCATCAGTTCATGCAAGTCTCTCCAGGCCTCTCTGAAATCATCCTGCTGGTCGTTTCTTATAGAACAATATTATTCTATAACATTCTTATACCATAATTTATTCAGCCATTCTCCAATTCATGGGCATCCATTCAGTTTCCAGTTTCTAGCCACTACAAAAAGGGCTGCCACAAACATTCTTGCACATGTGGGTCCCTTTCCCTCCTCTACGATCTCTTTGGGATATAAGCCCAATAGAAACGCTGCTGGGTCAAAGGGTATGCACAGTTTGATCACTTTTTGAGCATAGCTCCAAATTCCTCTCCAGAATGGTTGGATCCATTCACAGTTCTGCCAACAATGCATTAGTGTCCCAGTTTTCCCACATCCTCTCCAACATTCATCATTATCTTTTCCTGTCATTTTAGCAAATCTGACAGGTGTGTAGTGGTACCTCAGATCTTTGCATTTGCAAATTTGCAAATGCAGAGAATTTGCATTTCTCTGATCAGTAGTGATTTGGAGCATCTTTTCATAGAACAAGCAACTTATTAAGTGCATACTAAACATTTATAATATTTCTAAGGGAAAATGTATTCTAATAATCCAGCAACCAATTTATGAAGTAATTTTGTAGACACAACTTGATTATAAGCTGAGAAATATTTATTTTATAGTTTTGAAAATATAAGGAAGGGAGAGGTTTTCTTTTATCTCCCATCATGCTGAATAAACACTCACCCACAACCATATTCATATAATAGCATTTGAATTTATCTAAGGATGTAATATGTTTTCATTTTATTACAACCTTGCTGAAAAGAGTGGCTAGTAAGCAGTTTAGTTTTATTTTTTTGGAGCTTTTGTTAAATTAAGTAGCTTCCTTAATGTTCTATTTTCAAGTTGTCAATAAGATGACCCTTCAGAGAAGATTTAGAATTGCATCTTAAGGTCTGCTTCATACAATAAAACAATCTTTCTTTGTAATAATCCCCAGGACTGTCTAATCTTATAGGTATTTTTGGTACACACTTTTAAAAAGAGTCATGTCTTCTCCCATTATTTTTTATTTTTATTTGTCCTATAAAGATAGGAAACCCACTGGGTAGACATTGTGATTTTTCTTATATTCTGTAACCACAGAGAGCTGTTAGTGTATGATTAATGTTAAAGGAAGATTTTAAGGATAAATGAGTCAGATCTAGGGTAGGGACGCTGAACATTTGTACAGAACTTGTCCTTGTCAATGGAACCTTGTATAAAATGCCAAAATTATTTGAAATCTGTAGAATTCAGTAAAACCAATTACTCCTCATCTTATAGATGAACCACATTGCTTTATACTGAACCCAGATGTTTTCTGAAGGGGAAGGGAGCATGCACGCAACAGTCACAGCAGTAGTCCTGTAGGACATTACTTTTGTATTTTAATGTCATAAATGTATGTTTCATTCCATAATTCTCTTATAGCAGAAAAGCTTTGACTCCTCTTATTAGATAGAATATATTTAATTAAAGCCTCAGAGAAGATGGTATAATTTCTCTAGGCTAGCATTCACAAAATGCTTTGTAGAGTATTTTCACATATATTCATGACCTGCAAAATGTCAACACACATTTTAGAATACTCTGTCACTAAAGTTGCATCCCCTTTTGTAGGCAAGCCAATTCATGCCATTCATGAGCATTATGGTGGATGCTATTATGAGCTTACAATGAGAGAATAGCACAATGCTAAAGCATTTAAACAGCTATCAAACCTTGAAGTGGTTTTGTTTTGAAGAACTTCATTCTAAGGATCTCTTCAGAATGGCTGCATACTATACATAAAATTTTCTAAATTAGAATTGCTCATACTTTCAAGTTTATGTTCTTATATTACAAAATGATACTTGCCTTCTGCTGTCAAATACACACATTTCTCCAAAAGTGTATGTCTATGTATATATATATATATGTATATTGCATTCATAGTTTTAAAGAAATATAAATTATATTATAAATTGTATATCTAATAAATGGAGAACTGGCCTCAAAGTCAAGAAAATGTGGGCTTAATTCACACTTCTAACCCACACAGACTTTATAGTGTTGGGCAAGTCACTTAAATTCTATTTATTGTAGACAACTCTCTGATAGTGGAATTTTTAACCAGGGTCCCTGGATAAACTTCAGGATATCTGATTTTGGATGGAAAAAAAATACACCTTAAGTTTAACTAATTTCTAACTGAAAATTAGCTTTTCTTTCAATTGTGAATTAAAAAAAAAACACCACCCAAACAAAATCTCATTCTGAGAATACCATAGGCTTCATGGGACTGTCAAAAAAATACACGACACAAAAAAGTAGAGAACCTTGTGAGAAATAAAACTCTTGGACTTAGAAAGGGGTGAAGTTAAAAGTCTGTTTTATTACATGCAATTGCAGAAATGATCGTGTCCTATTATAAGATAGTCGAAGCATATACCTGAGAGAGGAAGATTAGACATTATATCTCTCTCTTCCTGGCCATAAAGTCACTTCCCTGTTTCCCCGTTTGCTAGATACTCCAGGAGGTATCTACCTTCTACATACTTACCCCTATATGTTCCTCTTCCACTATAAACATTGCATGATCATTAAAATTAGCCTAAGTACAGAGAAGCTGATACTCATAAAGCAATCAAGCATGCATACTACAGCTAAACTATAAACTTTACCCTAGTTTCCTTTCTTCATGGCCCTCAGACATTTTGGTTTGGTTTTAACTGAAAATTTAAGATATGGTACCCATAATAGTTATATATATATATATATAATAGTTTATAGGATGTTGTTATTATTTGCATATTTCTGTGGAAACACAAGATTTTATATCTCACAACCCTATTCTAAGACTCTAAGATGAAGAATAATTACTAAACTGCATTGGCAGAGGGATTTTTCTCACTGAAAAACTTTTTACACTGTTGAAATTACATGAACACAGGATTTGGTGTTAGAGTACCTGAATTCAAATACCAACTCTATTATTTATTGCCAGTTCAATATTTGTAAAGTCATTGAGTTTCAATGGATCTCAGTTTCCTTATCTGTAAAATGAGAGGGTAGAGTGAAAGGATTTCTGAAATTCTTTATGATTTAAATCTAAAGATTCTCCTTTTAATCAAGGAATCACAAAATTTTAGCATTAGAAGGGACCTATGGAACCATAGATTCCAATTTATATCTCAAACTCCTGGTATCATACATTCAACAAGTGATCATCCCATTTCAGATCAAAGACTTACAATGGTAGTAAACCTATTAACTCTTAAAGCAAATCATTCTACTTTCAGACAATTCTTATTATTAGTTTCTCCTTAAATTAAGTAGAAATTTCTTTCCTTGTAATGACCCCCTGCCCCAGAACAATTTTCCTAAAGCACAATTTTGATTGTTATGTTTTTGCTCATATACAAAATTGGATGATTTCCAATTACATACAAAAAAGATCTGAGAAACCTTTTTCTTCTGGCTTTCATGCCCTTCAACAAGTTGGCCAAAGTTATCTTTTCCAGGCTTCTCTCCCATCACTTTGTGTCTGCCCTCTTATGTTCTTCCTGCTCTCCCCTGGACATACTCACCGTTTTCCCATTGACATCTTTCTTATATTAATCTCTACCTAGAATATCTTTCTGTCTACCTCTTTCTCTATATTTCTTGTTTTTTTTTTTTACCAATTTTTACTCATCCTCTAAGATATAAAACAAATATCTCTTCTATGATTCATTCAGTTAGTAGCAACATCTTTTTTTTGAGTTACAACAGCACTTTATGCCTCTTTATTGTTCTTTTAGGGTATATCTTGTATTATAGTCACAATTTTTGTATATATAGTTGTGAACATATCTGACCTTTTCTACTTAACTGTAAATCTATTGGTATCACTGTCAACTGTGTCTTAATCATTGTGTATCACTCTATGTATATGACATAATACTAGACTGAACATAGCCTAACAGAATGCCAAAGTTGGATGGGGCCTTTGAAGCCATAGACCTATGTCTGAATAGAATCTCTTCTATAATGTATTGTTTGCAATCAATCATCCAGATGTTGCTTTAAGAAGGCAAGGTGATGCAACCTCTCAATGCTTTGGACATTTTTAGAAAGACCCATATATAATCATTTAAATGTATTTCCATATTAGTCATTTTTGTGAAAGAAAAATCAGAACAGAAGAGAAAAACACAAGAAAGGAAAAAACAAAGAAACAAAATGGTGAAAATATGATACTTCAATTCACATTAATTCTCCATAGTTAATTAATTCTCTGCCTCTCTGGAGGCAGACGGCATTTTCCATTACACATCTTGTTATTGTTTTTAATCACCTCATTGATGAAAAGAGTCAAGTTCATCACAGTTGGTCATCACATAATATTTTTGTTACTGTGTTATGTTGGTTCTGCTCACTTCACTCAGCATCAGTTTATGTAAGTCTGCTCATAATTTCTTATAGAACAACAATAATCCATTACAATCGTATACTGCAATTTATTCAGCAACTTATAGACATCCACTCATTTTCCAATTCCTTCCTAAGTAACTTTCTAAAACTTTTGGATCCATAGGGGCTGAGACAATATACTTTCTTCTTCTTTACTAAATAGGGTCCATCTGCTCGGGAAGATATTATCCTCTAATGTAAGAGATTATACTCCTTTCCCTCACATTCTTGAGCTCATTACATCCCTATTCTCATGCCTTGTGGAAAATTTACTTTTTAAACACATGAATAAGGAACAAAGAGGCATGGAGCAAAAAGGTAAACAGTGTTCAGTATAAACAGGCATGGGACAAGTATTTATTTTCTACTCATAAAAGAAATGCCACAATAAAAGTCTCATCTTGAAATGACAGGAACTTTAAATAGGATTTTCTAATTAGTTATATTTAATATGTATTGACAAAAATTTAAATAAACTAAATAGACAATAGGATGAATGACTGTTCTATTCTGCTGGTCCAAAGAGGCTTAAATATCAAAAAATGAAACAATTTTCAGGACTGTTGAGTAGGCATTGCTACCTTTCATGTTGCTACTACAGTGTCGAAACAATTCCAAGTTCATGTATTTTGGGAAGCTAGTCTAGGGTTTAATGTTCAAGCTCCTATTAGTTGGTTTTTTTTTTGCTAATGCAGAAACTCCTTTTGTCTCCAGGGTTTTTTCCTGACCAAGGGATCAGGTTTTCTACTTTTGAAGTCATGAGGTTGCCTCCAAGACTGGACATGTCTATATCAGAATCTCTGACTGGTCACCTGTGATCAGGTAAAGGAACTCACAGGAGAATAGGCTTAGAATAAAGCTCATCTTGTTGAATCACTGTGCTACATAAGAATAGTTACCATATGACTGAGGTGGGAAGGATTGTCCCCCTTTTTACTTATCATCTCCAGTGAGAGGTTTAAAGAATGTACATGAATTTCATGTTGGAATAAGAATGAGTCATCCCCTTTTAAATTTCCTCTAAGCCATCAACTTTTTCTCCTCAGTGGTCAATAATAGACTTGCTCCTTCAACTCCATAAGCATCCCTCATATATATCCCTCGTTTGGCTGGCCAGAAGCAAAGGGGAGCTTTGCTAATACCAGAATCCTCAAGTGCTGGTCTAGCACATATTGCTTACTGTAGTCAAGTAGAGTAGCTTAGCAATCACTCTGAACAACTTTTAATTAAAGAACACTTTACAATTTTCAATAGCAGAATTTATTTTGTCTTTCCCCTTTCTCTTTCTCTCTGTCCCTCATACTTATGCATACACACACACACACACACACACACACACACACACACACACACACACACACTTTTCTCCCTTCCTCCTGCCCCACTCGCACTCATTGAGAAGGCAAGCATTTTGATATGTTATTGGGTACAGTCATATAAAAGATATTTCCATATTAGTCATTTTGTGAAAGAAAACAGACAAAAAACTCAAGAGAAATAAAAAAAGTAAAAGAAAAAAAAAGGTATGCTTCAATCTGTATTCAGATACCATCAGTTCTTTCTCTGGAGATGGTTAGCATTTTTTTTTCCTCATAAATCCTTTAAAGTTGTCTTGGATCCTTGTATTGCTGAAAATAGCCTAGTTATTCATATCTGATTATCTTACAATATTGCTGTTACTTTGTACATTGTACATGTCACTTTGTATCAGCTTCTGTAAGTCTTGCCAGCTTTTTCTTAGAGAATCTAGCCCATCATTTCTTATAGCACAATAATACTTACAACTTACATACTACATACTTACAACTACATACTACATTTTGTTCTACTATTCCCCAATAGATGGACATACCCTAAATTATTAATTCTTTGACACCAGAAGATAGCCAATATAGTTTTGTACATATAAGTCATTTTTCTTCCTGTTATTGTGCTAAAAGAAATGATGAGCTAGATTCTCTCAGAAAAACAATTCTTATAATGATACACACCTAGTAGTGGTATTGCTAGGTCATTATGTTAAAGGGTATAAATGGTTTTATAAACTTCTGGATATAGTTCCAAGTTGCTCTACAAAATTGTTGAATCAGGTCCCAACTCCACCAACAATACATTAATATTTCTCACTGCCCCCCATCCTCTCCAGAATTTATTATTTCCCTTTTCTGTCTTACTAGTTAATCTAATAGATATGAGATAGTACCTTGGAATTGCTTTAATTTGCACTTCTCCAATAAGTAGTGATTTAGAGCATTTTTTCATATGGCTATAGATATGTTTGATTACTTCATCTGAAAATTGTTCATATATTTGGATAATTTATCCATTTGGGAAAGACTCTTATTTTCACAGATTTGACTCACTTTCCCATATATTTGCAAAATGGGGCTTTTATCAGGAAAAAAAAACTTGCTTCAATTTTTTTTCATAGTTAAGATTACTAACTGCATTGCTGCCTATTTCCCCTTTTGTTTATTCTATTCTGTTTTGTTTCATTTTGTCTCTCTTCAAAAGTGTTTTGTTTCTGACTACCTTCTCCTATCTGCAGTCCCTTCTATCACTCCCCTCACCCGGCTTTCTTATCATGTTCTCCTCCTACTTTCCTCTGGGATAAAATAGATTTTTATATTCAATTGATTGTGGTATGTTCCCTCTTCGAGTCATTTATGATGAGAGTATAGTGTACTTATTCCCTCTAACCTCCTGCATCTTCCTTTCCACTATAAAAGCTTTTTCTTGCCTTTTATGTGAGATAATGTGCTTACTTCTAACTTTTCCTTTCCCTTTTCCCCAGTGCATTCTTCTCTCACACTTTAATTTTATTCTTTTTTTTTAGTTATCCCTTCATATTCAACTTCCACCTATGCCTTCTATCTATATGTACTCTTTCTATTCACTCTAATAATGAGGAAGTTCTTTTGAGTTACAAGTATCATCTTCTCAAGAAGGGATGTAAAAATTTTAACTTTAATTAATCTGTTAGGATTTCTGTTTCCAGTTTGTTTATTTAAGCTTCTCTTGGAATTTTGTATTGTAAAGTCAGAGTTTCTATATAGCTCTCATCTTTTCATCACGAATCCTTAAAAGTCCTTTATTTCATTGAATATCCATTTCCCCCCTGAAGGATTATACTCAGTTTTGCTGGATAAATAATATAATTTTCCAAGACTCTTGATATTTCAGTGTAGAAGCTGCTAAACTTATATTATACTGACTGTGGCTCCATGATACTTGAATTGTTTCTTTCTGGAAGTTTGCAAAATTTTCTCCTTGACCTGGGAGTTCTGGACTACAATATTCCTGGGAATTATCATTTGGGAATCTCTTTCAGAAGACAATTGGTGGATTCTTTATATTTCCATTTTACCCTCTGATTGTAGAATATCAGAACAATTTTCTTTGATAATTTTTGAAAGTTATCTAGACTCTTTTTTTGAACATGGTTTTCAAGTAGTCCAATAATTTTTGAATGACCTCTTCTTGGATCTATTTTTCAGTTCAGCTATTTTTCCAATGAGACACTTTATATTGATTTCTTTTTTTTCCATTCTTTTGGTTTTATTTGATTGTTCTTGAAGCCATTAGTTTCTATTTGCTCAATTACAATTTTTAAGGAATTATTATTTTTTTTTTCAGTGAGCTTTTGTGTTTTCTTTTCCATCTGGCCAATTCTACTTTTTAAGGAGAGTTTTTATTTTTCCCAGTGAATTTTGTGCTGCTTTTTCCATTTGGGCATTTTTTCTATTCATTAGTTTTTTGTACCTCTTTTACCATTTGACCTAGTTTCTTTTTTAAGGTATTATTTGTACTTTTCTTGGAGGCTTTGGATGTAGGAACTTTGACTTTGTTATCTTCTTCTGTGTGTGTTTTGATCTTTTTTGGCACTATAGTAACTCTCTATGGTCAGAATTTTTTTTTCTGTTGTTTGCTCATTTTCTAAACTATTTCTTAACTTTTAACTCTTTGTTAGAGTGGGGCTCTGCTTCCAGGATAGGGTAGTAGTGTACTGTCCCAAGCTTCAAGAGTTTTGGAAAGCTGTTTCCAGAGATATTTCTAGAGATCTGCAAGTTTTCAGTTCTTCAAAGATGGTATCATATAAGGAGAGATGTGTTTACTGCTCTCCTGTCCTGTGCTTTGATCTGTAAATGACCGCAAGTGTTCTTCTCTGCCCTGGAAGTGTGATGAGAGTCCCTATTCACCTGTGGCTACAAGCTCTGGTATGCTGTAGTGCTCTTCTTCGTTGATTCCAAGGCCTGCTCCTGTTATTGGGACTGGGACTGTGTTAGTAAGGCTACATTTTTACCCCAATTTGTCAGACCTATTCTGCTAAACTTCTTGATTTTTTTTGACTGGGAAATTATTTCTTCCTGTCCTTTTGTGGGTTCTGCTGCTCCAGGATTTTTTAATGGCATTATTTGAAGGTGCTTGGAGGAATTTTGGGGGAGAGCTGAAAAGACTCATTGAATTTTCTCCACTATCTTGGCCCTACCTCCAAAATGGATCTTTTCTGTTTTTCAAAATCTTTATCTTCCTCAGATGAAACCTAATATATGAAACTTTTTCTGACTATCCACATATTCATCCTCTTCTATTGTCACTATTCTCATTCTTAGTGACTTCTTTCTTCTCAAATAACCTTTTTAAAATATTTTTGCATATGTTATATTCTTCCAGTAAAATACAAACTCATGGAGGGCAAAGACTTAATTTTTGTCCTTGTAGTTTGAAGTCCTATCTCAGGGCTTGGAACATTTTGTTGTTGAGTCTTCTTAGTCATGTTTGATTCTTTGTGATTCTATTCAGGGTTTTCTGAGCAAAGATATTGGAGTGGTTTGCCATTTTCTTTTCCAATTCATTTAACAGATGAGGGATTGAGGCAAAGTTTAATGACTATTTAAGGGTCACATAGCTAGTGTGTGTCTAAGGCCAGATTTGAACTCATAAACATGAGTCTTCCTGATTCTAAGCCAAGTGCTCTATCCCCTATACCACTTACTTATCCCATTCCTGAAACATAATATGTTCTTAATACATATTTGTAAGTGGGATTTGAATTTTTTTACGATTTTCTTTTTAAGCTAAGTAATATTTTTAAGATTCATATGTTTCAAATGGGATACACTTAAAAAAGTCTCCTCATGCTGACATAATTAGGCCCATGTATGTGTATGTGTGTGTGTGTGTGTGTGTATGGTGCCCACATCTATACCACACCCACCCACACCACACAAATTCATCCATGCATGCTGACTAGGTTTGCTTTTATGCCTTTGGTGTTAATCTGTCTATATAGATTCCAAAGCCCTACTAATTAATTTGGGAAAACTACAGAGTACAGGAAGCATATTTTTTTCTCAAAGAGATGAATAAAACATATTGCTTTCCTAAAGTAGGTGAAACCCTCTCCCTCACCAATGGTTCTTCCAAAGACTATAAGCATAAACATAATTATGGTATTTCATTAGAATCTAAGAAAAATAGGAATAGAAAAACAAAACAAAAGAGGGAGCTAGATTTTGAAAAACAAAAAAATTTCTTTCTAATGAAATTTTTTTTTCCATTTTAAAAATCTTTTAAGGATGTTTACATCTGAATCAGTTTAGGTTTAAAAAATGCAAAATGACTTGGGATTTTAATAAAGAGCTTAGTTTTCTTTTTTTTTTTATGGATCATCTTCATTTAAAAAAAATGTTTCTCACCTCTTTCAGCCTAGAAAGCCATATCCCATAACAACATATATTTTAAAGTGGTTCAGCAAAATCACTAACAAAATAATTGAGTCCCAACATTAGGTAAATTATCTTTTCTTATGGATGGGGCACACATTATAATAACAAACATTTATGTATGTTACTGTTGCTTGGTCTTTCCCTTTCTCTTCTTGCACTGCATGTTGTTTTACTGATTGTTTCCTTTGCTCAGTCTTCATATAGTTCTTGTAATTCTTCCCATTAATTGTTCAAAGTAATATCCCATTATTTTTATGCACTACAATTTGTCTAGACATTTCTCAATCAATGAGCATCTATTTTGTTTCTAGTAATTTCTTATAACAAAAAGTGTTGAGCTCATGCTTTAAATGGAAAGAATATCACTCTTGGACTTTATATGAACATTATATCATTCTTGTATATGTCAGTCCTGATAGGTATCCACCATAGATTAAACCCACCCCTTATCCTAAGAGAAAGTGGTGTTGCTTAGCAGAATGAATTATGAATATATTTGGAACACAAAAACAATACCCTTGTGTGGCAGGAAAATCATATAAAAGGGCAATTGTATTTACATTTCTTGGCTGTCATGAGAGAAAAAGGAAATAAAGCGGGCACATGTAATGAAAGGGAGGCAATTGAAGAACAGCCCATATGCTTCATTAGTGTTCCTATAATGTTAAATGTTCAACATAATTGGGTGGTTATCCTGTGTTAAGCTTAAGGGAGGTCATGGAAAGGGGTCACATTGGATGGACAGGTGTGGAAGGTCTATGATCATTAGCATGGAATGGAAAACCTATATTAATGGCAAAACATATGAGTATATTTGGAAAAGACTGGATATGAGTTAAATTGATAAGTTTATAACTATCAAAAATGAGTCTACTTTTAAAAATACTTTATTTCTTCCTTAGTTTCAGATCAAATCTTGTCAGGGTGATGAAGTTTGGCATAAGGGAGAGTCTTTTCTTCCTTTCTTTCCTTTTTTTTTTTTTTTTGGATGGGGTGGGGATAAGACAATTAGAGTTAAGTGACTTGCTCAGGGTCACATGGTTAGTAAAAGTGAAGTATCAGGTCACATTTGAATTCAAGTTCTCTTAACTCTTCTAAAGCCGTTATTCTACCCACTGAACTCATTGTTTCTTTTTCTTTCTTTCTTTTTTTTTGAGTAAGTTTATTTATTTTTAATACACATTGCTTTTGGAATCGTGTTAGGAGAGAAAAATTAAAACAAAAGAGAAAACCATGGGAGATATTAAAAAAAAAACAGAAAAAAAAGTGAGCATAGTATGTGATGATTTACATTCAGTCTCCTTAAATGTTTTTCTGGAAGCAGATGGCATTTTCTGTCCAAAGTCTGTTGGGATTGTTTTGGATCACTGAATGCTGAGAAGAAACATATTTTTTCCCCATTTCTAGTTTGTTTGACTGATTCTTGCTGTCTCACAAAGTCATTAGCTTCCATTTGCCCTGTTCTAGTTTTTAATGTGTGGTTTTCTTCAGTTATCTTTTCTCTCTTTTTTTTCCCCATTGGTTTACTCTATTATTTCAGTAGTTGTGTTCTTCAGATATTTTTTCCCTTCCTTTTCCAAACTGTTGATTCTCTCATGCATACATCTCATTTCTTTTCTAATTTTTAATTCTACCTCTCTTATTTGCCTTTTGAAGTCTTTTACGAGCATTTCCAAGAATACTTATTGGGCTCGAGACCAATTTATCTCATACTTTGAGATTTCTTTGGACATTCTGTTCTAGTCTAAATTTGTCTTTTGGACTACCCTGTTAATAGCGTTCTATGGTCAAGGTTCTTTTCGTCATTTTCTTCATTTCTTGCTCATTTTCTTTCCTTTTCCTTTGGTATTTCCTCTTTTATTACTTTTAAGGTAGAGCTCTGATCCTGGGGTAAAGGTAGTACCATTTCAAGCTTCCTGTGCAGCTCTGAGCCTTGGTTCTGAGCACAGGGGCTCTTTGTCTTTATAGGGGCTACTTTGCATTCTCTGTTCAGTTTGATTTTCCAGACTTTGCCTTCTGAGCTGGGATTGGAAGCTGCCCCTCTGATTTTCTCTTCTACTGAGCCAGGACTAAGGGGCTTAGTTGCTGACTTACTGTGATTAAGACCCTCTCACTGGCTTTCCCAGGGTCTTTCTGACATGGGCTGAACACCCTTTTCACTCCAGTGAGATTGATCTTTCTTGAAGTTTTTTCAGTCTATCTTGAGATGAATGGTTTCATTCCATCAGACTCTGTTCAGAGGCTTGGTTTCATGTGGTTTTTGAGGGAAGCTGGGGGATCTCCAGCAGTTTCCTGACTTTACTCCACCATCTTGGCTCCACCCCTAGAATTTCCAGACATATTCGAACTCCTTGTTTCTTAAAATTTATTTTTGATTGATTTTCAAAATTTGTTTTAGATCTATGATATCATCATTTCAGGGAACTCTTATTTTGGAAATTCTATCTCCTGATCTAAATTGGGGGATTTGGCTCTAATTTCTAATCTTAGAAAGTGATTTAGGGCACTAAGAGATTAAGTGATTTCTTAGGGTCGCAGATTATGTTGGGGATAACACTTGAACCCATATTTTCCTATCTCTAAGACTACTCCCTTATCCATCACAAAAAGCTGCTTCTTCCTTCTCTGTATTAAAATGCTTACAAATGAATTGAGGTGGATTATCTCTACACAATAGACTCAGTAAATTCCTATGATTCCAAAAAAGATAACCACTGTTACCTTCTTTCTACTACAGGAAAAAAAAAAAGTTTAAATGGAGTATTATATCATGGGCCATTAACAATATCCCATTTTCTTCTAGGACTGCTTGATCTTGCTCAGTGACAACATTGTCTAATCACATACATATGTGATTAGACAAATGGAAATGGGTTCCATTTTTCTCATTGTCTAAAACTAGCAAGAAGATCAATGTTTTTGATCCAATTGACTAATCAATTAAGACTTTAAGACTGGTTTAACTGTGGTTTTTTTTCCCAAATTGACTAAATCAATCAGTTGACTTAGCATTGAGTAGACACAGTTTCAAGTGACCTTTTTTATTAAATTAGATCCATCCTAGAGATCCATTCCTTAGATGCTAAGCATAAGAGGTATGATTTCTCTGTTTTTTTTTCCTTCTTATAGTACCTTTGTGGCCTAAATGACAATGTAACAAATGAAGATAGATGACCTTTGAGGTCAAGAAGGAAGATAGAACACAGGGAAGCAAAAATGAAGAGTTAGAATATTACATGTCTTTTGTGGCCTGAGTGAGAAAAGGAACTGGGTATTATGGTAGAGAGTAGATATTAAAAAACAAACAAACAAACAAACAAAAAAAAAAACAGAAAAAGCTTCCCACTGCAGAAAATTTGCTGTGAAGTGCTTCCTGAGATACTGAACAGAATGGATATAAGCTTGATATAATTTCAAGAACTTGGAAATAAAAAGTGCGATTAACAGGGCAATGGAGACTATGCACAGAGAAAGACTCCAGGAGAAAAAGTAGTTAGAAGGAGGAATAAGATTAAGTAGGGATTTCTACCCTCTCACCAAAATGATCTTCAGAGAAATAATAACCTCAGTGAATTATTCTGGGGGTCATGGAAAAGAAGTTAGCATTTTGTTTTATTTAATGGATGACTTAACAGTTTAATTAGCTGTCATGGATCAGAGGTTACTTTATTATTATTTAAGAAGATAGAGTGTAAAAGTAAAAAGCATTGGCCTGGTGTTAAGTGGACCTGTTTTCTATTCCCTCATGTATGTCTATCCTCACCTTTTGCCTCCTTCTTTCCTTCTAGACACTGCTCAACTGGTGCCTGACTTCAGATTTTCTCTGCTTTCCATAGTGCTTTCCTATTATTTTATCTGTACTCTGTGTGAACTTGTCCCTGTATATGTTCCATTCCCTCAGTAGAATATAAACTCATTGGTGGTGAGATAAGGCAGAAAGAAAGGAAGAGCATTTATAAGATTCTGCTATGTTCCAGATCTCATGAAAACCATTTTAAATATATTATCTCATTTGATTTTTGCAAAGAGTTCCATGAAGTAGATATTATTCCCATTTTCTCATTGAAGACAATGAGAAAGACAGGGGTTAAATGACTTGTCACAAAGTTTGTGTCTGAGGCTAGATTTGAATTTAAATCCTATCGTCTACAGTTTGGCACTCATATGTTCAGTTAATAATACATTATCTGACACCTAGTAATTGTCTGATAAATTCTTCTTAAGTAAATGGAATAGAATCTTACTCTGAAATTCCTCTTCTTTCTACTATTAATATTACTATTATTACTACTGTTGCTGCTGCTGCTGCTACTGTTATTACTACTTCTACTGTTGCTACTATTACTACCATTACTATTATTATTGTTGCTGCTGCTGTTAGTACTACTACGTTACTGTTATTCTACTCCTGCTGCTGATATTACTACAACTAGCTCATTAGCATTTATATAGAACATTACCAAGAATTTTGCATGGATATCTTACTCTATAATCACAAAGACCCCATTAACTAACTACTGTTGTAATATCCATTTTATAATTGAGCAAACTGAGGCAGAGAGCATTTGCATAAATATCCCAAGATTCATAGCTAGAAAATATCTGAGGCAGGATAAAAAAAAAATTAAAAAGGTGAAAGGGATGATCTCTGAGATAATGTCTTCCATGAGTCTCTACTTCTCTTACAATATTTCATTCCCTGATATAACTTTTCTGATAGCTTCTTTTGCCTATGCTTTGTCCTCGAACCTATTGAATGCTTTTTCTAATAACTCACATAAACTATTTTATTGAACTCTTTTCAAAGTCCTGTTTCTTCTGTTGCTTTGAATTTCTCTGTTAGCCTCAAGGTCTCTCCTCTCTTCAATCTTACCTCTTGCAGGCAGCTTCCTCTGTTCCCTTAGATGTTTCTGAGCCATGGGAAACCTATCTCTTGCTTCTTTAAGAGCTCTAAATCTTCCCTTAGTCTTCATGGCTAATCCCAGCTTGATTTTTTCCCCCTTTTGTTTAACTTCGATTTTTCTTTCTGAAAAGAGAAACTTGGTTTAAAGATTTAGTCAAAGGTCAGTGGTCATTCAGAGAACTGGAAGAAAATTAAGAGCTCATTTATTCTAATTTCCTTATTTTACAGATGAAGAAACTGAAACCTAGAAAGGGGAAGTGATTTGTTCAATCTTATTAGTGTCAGAGCTGGGACTAAAACTCATTTATAGGTCACAGGATTTAGATCTGAAAAGGGCAATAAAGATCATCTAGTCCAATAGTTTTGTTTTACTGATGAGGGAATAGGCTCAGAAAAGTTAAGGACTTGTCCAATGCCACACAGTATGTCTTTTGTCTTGCTTCTAACCGATTTCTTTTGCTCTTGGATCATATAGCATGTTTTAAGAGCCAAAGAGAGGTTATATAAGAATGAATCTGTAGAAACAGAACCAGGAAATTATTTAATTTATTTCATACCACAGTCTCAGTTTGATTTAAAGGTAACCTTGCATTCTCAAACTGCATACTAGTTTTTTTTTTTCCCTTCCAAGTTGGAAAGAATTTCTCTATGGTTCTGATGAGACCATCTGCTCTCTGAGGAGTTGTCCTAAACCCAGAGAGACTCATCAACACCTAAAATTTTTTTTGATCCATTTCAGGATCAGTTACTTTACTCAGGGTTGAATATCGTGGAAAAGTGGAATAATAGTAGATATTGATGTGGTTTTGAAGGGCAAAACCAAGAACATTGTTGGAAAAGTATATAGGTGACCCAAACCCTAAAGATTCTAGATTAAAAATCTCTGTTTAAGAGTTGCCAACAATATATCCATCTGGCATAGATAATGAGGTAGACAATGAGCTGAGCCCAGAATTGAAAAGGAGGAAGAATGCATCTTGGCTTGATTTCAGGAATTTGCAAAGCTCCCAACTTTTTCAGCAAACCCAAGCTCATCTTTTCAGAGTTAACATTTTATTCATGCTATATACCAGTGACATGTGGAATGCTGTTGTCTCTAAAGAACTAAAAACAAATTAAAAATCTCTTCATTTCCCACTGGGTCACACTCCTCTGGACTTTTTCATCCTTTGACATTTTCTCAACTTTTGGTACTCAAACCTTATCAATATCCTTTGATTGGAGGACAGAGCTGAAAGCTCCTTCCCAAGAAATCCTATAAAGAGGGTGTCCAGGTCAGCCATTTCTTCATTTCTCATTAAGTGCCAAACTCCTTTGTACTATTCCATCATGTTCTTGTACTGGATACTTTCCTGCCACTATTCACTTTTCAGCTTTCTTTTGTGTGTTCTTTCCCTATTAGATTGTAAGTTCCTTGTGAACAAGGAATGCCTTTTTTTAAAATTGTATCCCTATCATTTAGCACAATGCCTGGCACTTAATAAGCACTGAATAAATGTCTATTGACTAACTGACTTTTAGGCATCACAGAAAGGGCAACGAAGAAGTGAATGATGAGTGATAACAGGTCACCATATATAACCAAAAAGGATCTCCAAAGTAATATGGGAGTAAAGATGTCATGAAGGAATTGAATGACAGGAAGAGAAAATGGACTGGCCATGTGTTAAGAATAACATATGACAGGTAAACATCCAGAAGGCTTTACTGCTACCCTTGTGACCTTCAGAAAAAGTGAGAAATGACTCCAGTGCAATGTGAACTCCCTGTAGCAAATTTTTGGAAGGACATGCATTGTCAGCTAGGTAGTTCACTAAATAGAACATTGGGATTGAAGTCAGAAGACCTTAATTTAATTTGATCTATGGCACAAATTAGCTGGGTGACTTTCGGCAAGTTCCTTCACGTATGTTTATCTCAGCTTCTTCATCTGTGAAATTGAGATCTGAATAGAACCTACCTTCCAGGGTTGTTATGAGAATAAAATGAAATATTTGCTTTGAAGAGTGTTTAGAAGATAGTAGTAGTTGCTCTATCGTCATTATCACCACCATCATCATTATCATCATCTGTTGTCATCATCATTGTCATTGTTTTTAAATGAATTGTGATTTGATTTGTAAGAAGGGATTCTCAAAATGGTGCAATCAAAAACCCAGGGAATCTTTGATAGATGAAATAGAGTCGAGGTCGAAGGACGTGATTTGAATTGAGGTCCAACTAAAATGATGAAATAAATTGATAAAACATGCATCCAAATTATAAATCTCAAGTGGTGTTGTTTAGAGTCTTTACTGGTTACTGAGGTTCTTTTAAGAATGTAGATTGGATACAACATGAAGGAATAAGGGTCAGAGAAATGGAACAGGAGACAGTAGAGATAATGTCAGTGTGTCTATCTTCTAAAGTCCCAGGCATAAATGATCTTCTTTCACAACTCCCAAACTGCAACAAACGACATCAGTGTAGACAAGCAGAATACAACTGTGCTAAAACTCATTTAGTACAATAGCCTCTGTAAATGACAGTTATTAATTGGTATATCTACAGAAACTATATTAAGGGAAAGTGATGCAGAGTTTAGTGAACAGGCATAGACTTTTTGCTCTAGAGTCAGTTGGAAGCCCTGTATCCATGAACAAATGACCTTGATGAGAGAGGAGAACAGAGAGAGGGTGAAAAAATTGGAGTTTTGTGGAAAAGGTACTGAATTCCATGTCAGAGGTATGGGGCTATCTGGTTTTACCACTTGCTACCTTTGTGACTTTTCAGCAAGTCTCAACTTTTCTGGAACCCTAGTATCCTCATTGATAAAATATAGAAATTAGACCATATTCTCTCTAAGGTCTCTTTTAGAGATAGAAAGCAAACAAGCAAAAAAGAAGGAAAGTAAGCAAGAAAGAAGGAAAACAAGTAAGCAAGAAAAAAGAAAGAAAGAAAAAGAAAGGAAGAAAAAGAAACAAAGAAAAGCAAGAAAGAAAGTAGAAAGGAAGAAGGAAAGAAAGAAAAAAGGAAGAAAAATAGACAAATATATATATGTCTATATATATATATGTACATATATATATATACACATATGGATACACACATACTTAAGGAAGGATGGAAAGAAAGAGCAAATATTAAGTACTTACTCTATGATAAATATTGTGCTAGACTCTGGAGGTACAAATACAAGTTAGTTAGATAATATCTATTTTCAAGAGACTTAAATTCTAATTGGGGAGGACTATGCTTATTGATGCCATAGATCACCCATCTTCCTTCTAAGACATCATATTACCACCTGGAGAAATTACCACCCTGTGACCTCACTCTTTTGATTGATAACTTATTCTCTATCACCACATTTTATGAAGAATCTCAGCCAGTTTTCACTTCACTAACAATTGGCTTATTTCCCCAGACTCTTTCTCCTGCTATGTTGCAATTAACCATTACCCCCCTCCTTCCCTCCCAGGCATACCTTTTTACCTATATATATATTGTTTTCTCCCATTATAATGTAAGCTTCTTTCCCCTCCCTGTTCTTTCATTTGTATTGCTAGCATTTAACTCAGTGTTTGGCTCTTTAATAAACTCTAATAAATAAATAAATAACATTTATTAAATAAATTATATTAATTTAATAAATAAATAATAAACAAAACTTTAATAAAAGTTCTTCCCCCCCACAAAATTAATTAGCTAATTAACTGAGCGGGCACATAATTAGCTGAAGCTCTCATTGCTAAACTTGCCCAGTGTGTAGGTATATCTTCTGTAGGTGTGAACATTGATTAATCACTATAAAATAAAGTCACATTCTAAATGTATATATTGTAATACTTGTTTGGTAGGGGTGCATGCAGTAGATCAGACACACAGATCACATACAATATACAATACAACACAGTGATATTACACAAAATATTCATTGAATGCATTACTTTAATTTATATTTATACCTTCTCTCCTTATCTCTGGGGCATTATTTTGGACCTCAAATACACCAATTCAGTCTTATTCTTCTATGATGACATACTATATATTCTGTACTCTATAAACTCAAATTCCTTAGCTTCTAGTCTCATTCCTGAGCCCATGAATGTCCCAGATTGATTATTGTTGTCTCTAGACCAAGAGGTCAAGGTCTTTACCTAGCTTCCATCCATAGGTAATACAAAATGATTTCTAGAATCACCTTCTTCTAATCTAGGGGCAGACACCCCATAAGACTTTCACAGGCCTTATAGGTTTTCTTAACCATGAAATTAGTACTTACAAACAGTTTCTACTTTCTCTGAATTGTGTTTTGGATCTTTTCCACAAATTTTGTGGTATATAAGCAACTCACTAATTTCATTTGGTAGACAGGTAGTTGGAATGATTCTCTGTGGATCCTTTCTTTTCTTCAGAAAATCTGTTTCATCAAGATAGGATTACTTGATAGACTGGGACATTGTCCAGTCTCTTGATTATTTTCTATGAAGTGTTTTTCTATCACCAGTGAACTTGGTCAAGTCACTTTTTTTTCTTCACTCCGTTTTGGTTTCTTCATCTGAAAAATAACACCTCACTATTTGCTGTAGGGATCAATTAAAGTAATACATGTAGAAGATTTTGTAGACCTGAAATTATTACATAAATATAATTGCTTGTAGTAATAATAACTACTCTTCCACTCCCCTGTGTTTTTCCTGGACACCAGATTTCATAGAAAGACTGTTCCTTTGCTGGAGATCCTGAGAATGAAGTTAACCTCATTGTACCTTCTGAGCTGTGGAGATAGCTAGTCAGAGAACACTTTTAATTATTCTTTCTATCTTCTGAAACATCTTATCACAGACCAATAGAGAAACAAGGCTCCCACCCAAACCACGGCAGGGAAGACAGAAGCATAAAACACAATTCCTGACTTTATCTACATATACTATAAAGGTCACATGCTGACTCTACTGAACTTTCCGTATGGGTCCCAGGGTCCTCACATGCATAGTAGCATCCAATAAATAAAAGCTCTAACTTTCAGTAGCCTTTTGGATAATAATGTATAACTAGTCTTCTTGATGCTTGCCAAAGATAGCACATTGTTGAAGAGTTTGTTCTCAAAAGCTCAACTATGATTAGGATGGATACTACCAGGGAAGTTATGCATTCAAAAATCATTCTACTTCAGCACCTTAGTTACTCTAGATGCTTTCTATTTCCTAGTTAGGTAGATCTGTGAATACTGGAGGAAATAGTCTGGCACCAAAAGAATATATCTTTTTTTATTCTTTCATATTCTTCTAAAATAGTAGAAAAGCCAGCAAGGTGATACTATAGTTCACAGTATCAGACCTGAAATAAAAAACAATTCATCTTTCTGTGCTGAAATCTGGCTTCAGACAATTAGAAGTTATGTGATCTTAGACAAACCCCTGTTTGCCTCAGTTTCCTCATCTGTAAAATAAGTTGGAAAAGGAAATGGCAGACCACTCCAGTGTCTTTGCCAGGAAAACCCCAAATGGGGTTATGAGGAAATGGACATGAGTGAAATGACTGAACAACATACATAGTTTTAGTACTAGCAACCCCTGATGCTCTTAGAAATGAATCTTTAGCACCTGGGTCATCTTCCCTCTTTATGGATTATAGCATGTCCTATGGACCAATATGCTTTACCTTCTTACACCACAACTTATTCAAATATAGTGGGAACATGGAGAATTGGCTCAATGATATACCATGCCCATTTTGGTATATTCTTCATGACCTGTGTTTTCTTGTGACATTCCCCTGCAAACTCTGATCATTTTATTTTTTAATTTCCAACTCTGGAGATCCATCAATCAGATAGCTTCACTGGCAACATCTCTGCTTTCTCAGAAAGTGAAAAGCCTTTTGGGAGATGTAATTCAGAGATTTTTTCCCCATAAATGCAAGTACCTCGGTAACAAATACTATAGGGAATGAGAAATATTGTGAACTTTTTTGTGTGTGTATCTCCCACATAGTCTAATTAACATAGTCTAAGAACAAGTTAAGTTTTTAGATGACTTATCCCACTATTCATTCATATTGAGCCATTAGTATATGGAATGGTTTTAATACATATTAAGGTGTTTATTTTACTTTGTGGCTCTATTTCTATACAATGCACATCTATGTAGGGTTTGAAGATAATTGAAAAGTACTTCTGACTATAGTGATCTGAGACAATTCCAATAGATTTGGGATGGAAAATGCTATCTGCATCCAGAGAGAGAACTATGAAGTCTGAATGTGGATCAAAGGATATTATTTACATCTTTTTTTTGTTTGTTTGCTGTTTTTCCTCATGGTTTTTTCCTTTTGTTGTGAATTTTTTTTCACATTATGACTAATATGGAAAAAAGATTTAAAATGATTGTACATGTGTAATGTACATTAGATTGCTGCTTTGAAGAGGAAGAAAGTAAGGGAGGGAGGGAGAAAAAAATTTGAAATCAAAATCTTACCAAAATGAATGCTGAAAACTATTTTTACATGTAATTGGAAAAATAAAATACTATTGAAATTAAAAAGAAAATGGAAAAAAAAAGTAAGTCTGGCAGGGAATTTGAAGTTGTGTGCAGGTGGATAATATGATTACTGCTGAGATGAGAAGGGAGGAGACAAAAATATTTATATCTACGTATACACATTCATATATGTACGTATATGTATTCAAGTATCCAACTTCTTATCTTAGTATGAAGGTTAGAGTAGCTTTTTTGACTGATCTTCACACTAAAATTAAGAATTGTTGTAAAGATATAGAATAAAGTCCTGTTATTTGCACTCTTGTTCCTATTCTGACATTAGTTACTTGATTGAGGTAAAAACACTTCTTTTTTTGAATCTCATATTCCATCTTGTGAAATGAATGAGTTATACTATTGGATGTCTGAGCTATTTCTAAATAGCTTTCTATTTCTCTATCTAAATATAGATACCTATGTGTTATATATACATATATATTTATAATTCAGTATAATTTATTTTAATTATTTATTTGTAATTATAACATCATAGATTTAGAGTATGAAAGAGCCTTCAAATTCATCTAATCAATCCAACATCCTTATTTTAAATGTGTGAACATTGAGGTCTAGAGAGGCTAAGAATCAGACTATTAGAGCAAGTCTTTGGAATATAGAAATTTAAGGTCACAGAATTTGAGTAAGTAGGAATTTTAGAGGCCAGAAATCCCAAACAATTCATTTTACAGATAAGTAAAGTGAGATTGATAGAGACCTAGTGACTATTTCAATGTATTATGCAAGATATGAATTCAGATCTTCTTATTTCATGTGTAGTATTTTGTATACCATATCACTGCCTTTTTAGGGTACAAGAAGAGGGCAGAAAGAAGTATGCCACTTATGCAGTCATTCATTATTAAGTAATTGTAGATAATTTTATCATGATTTTTTAATTTGTGTACTGAATATAATAAAAATATGAAATTAAAGGCATTTTAATTATTTGAATTGAATAAGATTTCTTTTAAATAACAATGTTTTTCTAGTTGAAAATTTAATTTTTTTTTGCCACTGCTTCCTATAGATAACAAAGTCATATTTCCTTCTTTTCAAGTAACAGTTTTGTATTCGCATTAAATACTGAAAAATTGCAAAACTTTCTAATGAAAAATGTTTGGTCTAACAATCCATTTAAGCAAATCTAAGTGGATGAAGAATGTCTATTAAGTTATGATATGTGCTTGAATGTAAGCCAATTGAATTGGTCCATCATTATATATAGCTGAACAAATACTGTATATGAACAATGAACTGGTTTAGAATTGAATAAGAGGAGTTATCCATTTAAATGACTTGCATTTAATAAATAAGATTGTGCTTTTGAAGACTCTAACCTTTTCCTTGAAATAAAGCATCATATTTTTGACCCAGTTATGCCATAGGATTGTGAATTATGGAAATCTTTGAGGAATCTAAGCTGTGGTTGACCATAAAATAATAGAAAGACACATGATGTTCCCAAAGAGTCTAAAGCATAATACTGATACTATAAGTGGCAGTAAAGATTTGCATATAAAAACACATATATGGCTGGAAAAGAAAATGGAATGGTCATGTGATGAGAACAAGCAATAACCAATGGACAGCCCATCAGCACTAATGGTAATCACTCAAAGTCAGAAGAGCTTTAGGAGAACTCCCAGCATGTTTATTGGATCTCCTTTGGAGCCTTTATATAGGCTATGTGTAAGAGTTAAGCAGCATGAGAAGGCTTGGATAGCATGTACTATGCAAAATTAGAGGAAATACCAACATTGATAAAATTAATCAAAATAGTGAAGTATTTATCTAAATAAATCCTTTATAAAAAGAAAATAAAATATTATTTATTCCAACACATATGTAATCTTATATATATAATGCTTTTAGTCTATATATATTATAATTACATAGTATCTCATCAGTGAACTTAGATGATGCTATATATTTTATTTCTCAGTTTATTGGGACTATCACTCCAGTATACATACATAAGACTATGAATTTAGAACTGAAAAACTTTAGGGGATCACCTAGATCCAACCCATTCTTTAACAGATATGACCTTGGAGGCTTAAGGAAGTTAAGAGATGTGCTAAAGATCACATAAGACAGTAAAGGAACAAAATTAGGATTTGAATCTAGTCTTCTGACTATAAATCACCTTTTTTCTGTGCCTTTCTTTTGGATCTTTTTCTTTATATGGGACTTAAAAATGGTCCCACACTTGGCTCTTTCCAGTGATTCAGGCCAGTTCCAAAAAACTTGTGATGGAGAGAGATATCTGCATCCAGAAAGAGTACTATGGGGAGAGTTTCATCTTTGTTATTGTTGTTGACTTACTTTTTTTTCTTTCTTATTTTTCTTTCCTTTTTGATCTGATTTTTCTTGTGCAGCATGACAAATGTGGAATTTAAAAGAATTGCACATGTTTAAGCTATATTGGCTTACTTGCTGTCTAAGAGAAAGTGGTGCAGGAAAGTTTGGCAGAAAAATTTGGAACACAAGGTTTTGCAAGAGTTAATGTTGAAAACTATCTTTTCTTGTATTTTGAAAATAAAAAGCTATTATTAAAATTTAAAAAAAATGACTTTTTAAACCAAATTATGACAATAAATCCATTGTCAAGCATGAAATTTTATTTATTATTGGTTAAAACTTTACTTTTTATGTGCTATGCTGAATCTCCCCATGGATCTTTTCTCTTCTTAATTGATGGCCTCCTTTGACTGATGTCATACTTTTTGAGCTGACAGAATATTTATTTTACAGCTTGATCATTTTTCTATTAATGATTTATTCCTTATTAAAAATTGCTGGGGAAAATTGATTTAATAGGTGACATATTTCTAGCTATTTGACTTTGTCTCTTTTTCTCTGGAGGAGCCTTACTGGGAAAATATCAGTTTTGTCTTGTAAACATATTTTGATAAAATGCTATAGTACTTCAAAGGCAACAGAAAAGGATGAGGCACACTCCATCTTGTGAAAGGAATTCAGGGTTTCTATAAATCTTTGTCCCTTGCTTCATAAAGTGTTTATGAGCTAGAGTGGCAGCAGCCACAGTGAATACTTACAGCACAGTTGCAGTTTCCTTTTCCTGTCAGGAACTGCTGATATAATAGGTTGAGGGATTTAATGGCAAAGATTCCATTATGGAAAGAGAATTAGAGGAGGTAAGCAATTTCATGCATAAAATTACATGGCATGTACTCAATGTTTAGGTTTAAAATACTAACTTACACACACATAGGCACCAAACCACATTAATTAAAAAAATAACAACAACAACAACAGCAACACAACACTAGAAGTCAGGAACCTTAAACCCCACAACTGGAACCCTTAGAGAAATAATTGTGGCAAGAAACAGGGGGAAATATTTCTGCAATTCCTGCTCAGGTGAAAAAACAAACTGATTGAAGTGCCACGAGTAAGAGTTTCTGTTAACAGTAGAAGTTGAATAAATATGGATTCAGGTTTGCTCTCATTGCATCTCCACAGTGATGGAGTGGAGATATTTTGTGGAATAATTTTAAAAAATTCTTCAGCATATAGCAGCCTTAGACCTTTAAGTTTTGATTCTTTCAAGGACTTCTAAGACTCATGTTAGAATATGTTGGTTAAATAATTCTTATTACAAAGTGTTCACTACACTTATTTTGAGGAGACAATAATTGGATATTTGAAAATGCTTAAAATAAATAGAATCAACAAGTTTTGAACTACATTCAATTTAATTCAATTCATACATTTATCCATTTGCTCACTGAATCAGAGAATTTAAGGATTTCAGAGTTGGGAGGGACCTCAGAGACCATCCATTTTAATTATTTCCCTTCAAAGAAAATTCCTATTGCTGACTCTTCAACAAAGAGTCATTCAGCCTTTGCCTGAAGACTTTTAACAATAGGGCACCCACTACTCCCTAGAGCAGCACATTGCATTTGGTAATAGTTCCATTAAGACATTTTCCTAACATGAAACAATTTGTTCTTTGCTATTTACACCTTTTCCTACTAATTCTGCCTTCTGAAGTCAAAGAGAACAAGTTTAATCTCTCTTTTACATATTAGCCTTACAAATATTGGACAACAGTTAACACATTCCCTTTGCCAAACTATGCACCTACTGTAACTTTTTTTCTCTAATCCAAGTTTAATTTTTAACCCCATTCATTAATTCTTATCCAACTACTATGGAAGGATAGTAACTGTTATTTCTACTTTGATGAAATAAACACTGACATTCATTCTCAACATTCTCTATGGTGTGTCAGCCATTTACTTGCAGAAAGAAATATAAACTATGGGGTCCATTGGAATAGTTGAATGATTCTATCTGAATCACTTGTGCCAGGGAATTTCATGTTTCATTTCACAAGGTATTGAATCCATTTATTTAAATTTATTTAAGCTTTTGTCTCTAGATTTGACAAGAGAATTGATTTTTTGTTTGTTTAGTCATTCAGTCATGTTTGACTCTTTGTAACCACATTTGAGATTTTCTTGGCAAAGATATTGAAGTGGTTTGACATTTCCTTCTCCAGCTCATTTTCAGATGAGGAAATTGAGGCAAACAGAATTAAGTGACCTGCCTAGATAATATCTAGCAAATGATGCTAAAAGATGATGTATACATACATTTTTTTTACCATGGATCTATAATATTTTATTCATTGTTGGACTAATTAGAATGAATGAATAAAGCTTTTATTAAGTGCTTACCCTATGCAACACAAATAGAGCACTTACTGCTCTAGAAAACTTCATATTTTAATTGGCGAAACAATGTATATGAATAATATGTATGAATGTATAATGCTGTGTGTGTCTATGTGTTTATGCCTACCATGCCTCAGGAAATTTATCACTGGGAAAACTCATCATTCTGCAAGACTGAATAAGCCTTGGTACCCCTACTTTATCATTATCCTTTGTGCATCTTTGGGAGGATAGGACAAGGAAAAACAAAAGTTCCATTTAAGGAGGGGGCTCAGCACAGAGATCTCATTTCTCACCTAGTTGCATCTCTGACTTCCCTATTGCTCAGTTATCTTCTTTTGTCCTTCTTCCCTTTTTTCTTTTATGTGTTGTTTTCCTCCATTCCATTGTAAGATCCTTGAGGGCAGGGAGTCTTGTACTCCCTGGATATGTATTATAATAATCAGCATAGAGAATCATAAACATAGAACAGCACTTAACACAGTGTCTGGCACATAGTAAATATTTAAGTATTGACTGACTCTACCTTTCTTTGGGTACTTATCACCTCCTCTATTCTAGCTTTTCAGCTTCCTTTTGCATATTGTCTTCTCATAATAAATTGTAAGCTCCTTGGGGTCAGAAACTATCTTTCTCTCTTCCCCCCCCCTTTAAAATTTTTTTCATCCCCAGCACTTAGTACAGAGCCTAGTACAAACAAGGCACTTAATTAATGTTTAATTACTATATCAGCCCCATCATAGTATATAGAATAACATAGACAAGCAGAATAATTTATATAATTGATAGATTATAGTATTCATAGAGCAGTATATTGATATCATTTCCAATTTGTGCTACTGGTTGTAAGTAGAGTTTATGAATAGTAAAAAAAAAAAGGTACAAAAAGAGTTGAAAATTTGAGGGCTCAAATGTGCTAAATCAGTTATGTAAGTGCATCTATCATTCAAGCAGCTGCTCCTGTCCTAAGTAAAAGTCCCTTAGAAAAAAAAGGGCCTCTCCTTGGTTTAAAAAAAAATTCCCATCAAAGCAGAGTTAAGCTATTCTAGTCACATTTCTATTCTGAAGCTTGACTAAGCTGGGACTTTATTCAAATGAATGTGGGGGCCAACTTTGTGCAGGTTGTTATTGTTCCAAATAAGATTAATGTGTTTTTTGTTTTCTTTTGGGCTTGAATGGACAATGTTAAGCTGTTTTTTTCTTTTTTTTTAATGTAGGAATGTTTCACTTTATCAGTGAAAGATGGAAAATCTTGGTAGAAGCTTAGGGAAATTTAGATTCAAAATCAATATTACAAACACATTATTTTTTTTCATGGGACAGTGTTTAAAACTGGGAAAATACAGTTGAAATGAGGATGCATCTATTTATCTACCTTGCTTGCCATAGGGATACGTAAAATCTATTTCCTTCTTAAAACAAATTATAACAAATTGTATAGCCTTGACAAAACTACTGGTCTATTAAAGCATGTTCGGAGAATGATAGTGTGAATAACCTAGGTGATATTGCTTAATAAGATAAATGAAAATATTAGTTATGTTCTGCTTGCAGTGATTATTGATTATGTTTTCTAATGGCATTATTGAGCTAATCAATAGAGACTCAATGCTGAACACTTAGAGTTTTTGTAGCTAAAAAAGTAAAGATATGAAAGAATATCTCTTTTGAACTTATATTAAGACATTTAGTTGATTCAGGTCTTTCATTGCGTAGATGACTTAACATGGGACCAATGTACTCAATGGTTTGTGAGAAGTAGATATATACATAAGATATTACAATGTTTATCTTTCAGTTTTTATAGGTCACAGTTTAGCAGCCTTATGGAAACAGCATTACTATATCAAATGTGATAACATATAACATGCTTTGAGCATCTTAAAGTCCTACAAAATACTGGTTATTATATTGTTTTTGTGGTATTAGAGTGGTCTTTAGATAAATAGAAGAAATCATAATTTAAGGACACAATATGGATTGTAAAAATTGTGACTCAAATGTGACAGCATGTTAAAGTACCTTGTTACCCTCCATTAAAACCGTTCTCTGATGTTACATTGTTACATGGAGGTGACTTTGTTGGTAGTTTCAAAGAATATGTTGCAGAACAGCATAGCTAATAGAGAGAGCTGGTCTTGGAACCAGAAGACCTGAGGTCAGGTCACATATTTGACATACACTGACTTTATGACTTAGGGGAAATCACAGGGATCTAAGCAATTTTCTAAGGATGCCTATTGCAAATAAGGTTCATTCTCTTACCTGAAAGTCCACTACACCAATGAATTTCCAAATCTAGTCTCTATTCCAATCCAATTACAATAGGAACATAGGAGCATAGACTTAGACTTTAAAAGGATTTTAAGAAACTATCACATTCAACTTCATTTTATTGATGAGGAAACCAAAATTCAAAGAAGTTAAATGTCTTGCACAAGATCTCACGATCTTGGCCCCATAACCACAGAGTCAAAATTCTTCCTACTTTTGCAAAATTATTTATTTTTTCATTCTTTTATTTTATTTTTAAAAATTAATTAATTTATTTTTAATACAAATTGAATCATGTTGAGAGAAAAAAAAATCAGGACAAAAGGGAAAAAAAAAACATGGAAGAGAAAAACAACCAGAAAAAAGAATTGAATGTAGCATGTGTTGATTTACATTCATTCAATTTCCATAGTTCTTTTTCTGGATGCAGATGTCATTTGCTGTTTTTTTTAATAAAGGTTTTTATTTTCAAAACACATACATAGATAATTTTCAATATTAACTCTTGCAAAACTTTGTGTTCCAAATTTTTTTTCTCCCTGCCTTCTCCCATCCCCTCCCCGAGATAACAAGTAATCCAATATATATTAAATATGGGCAATTCTTCTATACATATTTTCATAATTATCATGCTGCACAAGAAAAATCATATCAAAAAGGAAAAAAATGGGAAAAAACAAGATGCAAGTAAATAATAACAATAAAAAAGTGAAAATACTGTATTGTGATCCACACTCAGCATAGTCTTCTTACTAGATACAGGTATCTCTCTCCATCACAAGACGATTGGAACGGGCCTGAATCACCTTGCTGTTGAAAAGAGTCAAGTCCCTCAAAATCAATTATCATATAATTTTCTGGTTGCAATATTCTCTTGGTTCTACTCCCTTCACTTAGCATCAGTTCATGTAAGCA
>JAJPUD010005444.1:0-33727 GCA_023553655.1 Myrmecobius fasciatus
AAAAAAAATTTTTGATATGTTTCCATTCTTTTTCGTGAAATTATTGTTTCTATGATTTGTTCTTTGATACAATTATTTTTAGAACTAGATTATTTATGATTAATTTTTTATCTATCTTTCCGTAGCCCTTTCTTGAATAGAATTTTTACATTATTATGATCTGAAAAGAATGCATTTTACATTTCTATATTTCTTTATTTGATTTTGAGGGTTTTATGGCCTATTATGTGTCTATTTTGTGTAAATGCCATCTGCTGCTAAGTAAAATGTATATTCCTTTATATTCCCATCCACTTTTCTCCAAAGGTCTGTTATATCTAACTTTTATGATATTATATTTACCTCCTTTATCTTTGTTGTTTGTCTTTTGAATTTACAAGTTTCTGAGAGGAGACAGTTCAAGTCCAACTCTATTATAGTTTTGCTATTTCTTCTTGTAAATCCCTTAACTTCTTTAAAATTTTCAATTTATAACATTTGATGCATTTATGCTTAGTGTTAATATTGCTTCATTGATTTTGGCATCTTTTAATAAGATGTAGTTTCCTTCCTTATCTTTTAAAATCAAGTCTATTTTTGCTTTTACTTTGTCTGAGATCAGGAATGCTACCTTGCTTTTATTTTTTACTTGAAATGAGGTATAATATTTTCTTCTCCAGTCCCTTACCATTACTCTGTGTGTGTCTTCCTCATTCAAGTGTGTTTCATGCAAACAGTATATTGTAGGATTCTGGTTTTAGATTCACTCTAGTATCTGTTTCCTTTTTATATAAGAGGTCATCCCATGCACACTCGCAGCTATACTTGCTATCTGTGCTCTTTACACCACTCTATTCTTCCTCTGTTTTTTTTTCTCTTTTCTTTCACCCTTTTTCTTCTCACCAATGTTTTGCTTCTCTCTACTACATCTCCTGATCTGCTTTTCCTTCTATTTATCTCAACTCCTCCACTTCTTGTTTTCATGCCAGGTAAAACAGATTTATATATTCAAATGATTGAGTATATTATTCCCTCTTTGAGCCAATACTGATGTGAGTAAGGTTCGAGATATATCCATCAATCAACCTTCCATCTATCCCTTCATTGCAATAGGTCTTTTGAATCTCTATGTCAAAGCATTTGATATTTTTCCAAATGATTAAATCTGACTTTATTTGTGTAGAAAATGATTTGTAGTTGTGTTCATATAATTCCTGACTTTGCCTTGGCAGACAGATTCCTAAATATTTTATATTATCGACATTTATTTTGAGTGGAATTTCTCTGTGTATCACTTGGTACTGACTAGGTAGGTAGTGTATTAAAATACTGATGATTTAAGTGGATTTATTCTGTATCTTGCAATTTTGCTAAAGTTGTGAATTTTTTCTAATAGGTTTTCGGATACTTCTTTAGGGTTATCTAAGTATACCACATATCCTCAAAGAGTGATAATTTGGTTTCCTCATTACCTACTCTAATTCCTTTAATCCATATTTCTTCTCTTACTGCCAAAGCTAACATTTCTAATACAATATTGAATAGTAATGTGATAGTGGGCAACCTTATTTCACCCAGATCTTCCTGGGAATGGTTCCAGTTTTGTTTTGTTTTGTTTTGTTTTTCCTTTACATGTGATGCTTGTGTATGGTTTTAAATATATGCTACTGATCATTTTAAGGAAAACTCCATTTAACCTTATGTCTTTAGTGTTTTTAATAGGAATGGATGCAATGATTCTTCTAAATCTATTGAGATAAATCATATGAATTTTGTTAGTTTGGTTATTGATATAGTCATTTATGCTAATAGGTTTCCTCATTTTGCACTAGCCATGCATTCCTGATGTAAACCCTACTTTGATCATAGTGTATTATTCTGGGGATAACTTTCTGTAATCTCTTTGCTAATATTTTATTTAAAATTTTTACATCAATATTTATTTTAAAAATTGATCTATAATTTTCTTTCTCTGCTTTCACCCTATCTGATTTAGATATCAGCTCCACATCTATGTCATAAAAGGAATTTGGTAGGACTCCTTTCCCTATATTTTCAAATAGTTTGCATAGAATTGAAATTAATTTTTCTTTAAATGTTTGGTACAATTCACATATAAATCCATCTGGCCCTGGAGATTTTTTCTTAGGGAGTTGATTAATAGCTTGTTCTATTTCTTTTCCTAAAATGTGACAATTTAAATAATTTATTTCCTCTACTGTTAATCTGGGCAATCTATATTTTTGTAGATATTCCTCCATTTTACATAGATTATAAAATTTATTGACTTAACAGTTGGCAAAATAACTCAATTATTGCTCGAATTTCCTCTTCATTGGTGAAAAGTCCTCCCTTTTCATTTTTGAGACTAACAATTTGATTTTCTTTTCTAATCAAATTAATTAAAGTTTTATTTATTTTGTTGGGTTTTTTTTCATAAAAAACAACTGTTTTATTTATAAATCCAATAATTATCTTACTTTCAATTTTATTAATCTCCTTTATTTTCAGAATTTAAAATTTATTTTTTATTTGGGGGAGTTTAAGTTGTTCTTTTTCTACCTTTTGTAGTTGCAAACTCAATTCATTGATTTTCTCTTTCTCTATTTTATGCAAATAAGCATCTAGAGATATAAAATTTCCCCTATTAATTGTTGTGGCTTCATCCCACAACTTTTGATATGATGTCTCATTATTGTTATTCTCTTGGATGAAATTACTGATTTTTGTCTAAAATTTGGTGTTTCTCACATTCATTTTTTAGGCTTAGATTGTTTAGTTTACAATTAATTTTTCATTTATTTTCCCCTGCATTTTATTACATATAATTTTAGTTGCATTATAATATGGAAAAATTCATTTACTCTTTCTGCATTTTTGCATTTGATTTTGAGGTCTGTATGTCCAAATATGTGGTCAATTTTTACATAGATTCCATGCACCAGCAAGAAAAAAGTGTACTTCTTTCTTTCTATTCAATTTTCTCCAAAGATCTACCATACCTAACTTTTCTCTAATTCTAATTGCCTCGCCAACTTCTTTCTTATTTATTTTGTGGTTTGATTTATCTAGTTCTGATAGATCAACTTTGAGATCACTTACTATTATAGTCTTGCTGCCTATTTCTTCTTGCAGCTCTCCAAACTCCTTAGGAATTTGGATGTTATACCACTTAGTGCACATGTTTAGTATTGATATTACTTCATTATCTATGGTACCCTCTAGGAAGGTATAGTTTCCTTCCTTGTCTCTTTTTTAATTTTTTTTTTTTGCTTTTACTTGAACTGAGATTAGGATAGCTACCCCTGCTGTTTTTACCATCTGAAGCATAATAGATTCTACTCGAGTCTTTTACCTTTACTCTAAATGTATCACTCTGCTTTAAATGTTTTTTTCTTGTAAACAAGATATTGAAGGATTCTGGCTTTTTACCAGTTGGCTTTCTACTTCCATTTAATGGTAGACTTCATCCCATTCACATTCACAGTAAAATGACTAATTCTGTATTTCCTGGCATCTTATTTGCCCCAAATAATGCTTTTCTCTACCCTTTCTCCATTTCCCTTCTCTCCAGTATTTTGCTTATGACCACTACCTCCCTCAAACAGCACTTCTTGTATACAGCTTCTCTCCCTTTCTTATACCTTCCCCCTACTACTTCTGTTGCTCTTTCTGTTAGTGTTCTTTCCTTTCCCCTTTCCCCTCCTACTTTCCTATACAATGAGACAAGTTTCTCTGTGAAACCAAATATATCTAATATTGTCTCTTTGAGCCAAATCGGATGAGAGTAAGATTCACACAATGTTCATACTCTCCCTGCTTTTCCTGAATTATTATAGGTCTTCTTTGACTCTTCATGAGATGTAATTTCTCTCATTTTATCTTGATTTTCATTTTTTCCCCAGTACAATCCCCTTTCCACCTCTAGTTTCTTTTTCATATTATCAAAATGTACCTGAACTTTTTGAGTATACTCATAGAAGAAATATAGTTCTTAAGAGTTCTTTCCTTTTTACCTTTTTATGCTTTTCTTGAGTTATTTGTTGCCCGTCGTCTTCCCTGAAAGATAATGTTCATTATAGCTCAATGGTTTGTTCTTCATTCCAATCCATGTTTTTTCCCCCTTTGGAATATCAGATTCCAGGCCCTTTAATATTCTAAAGTGAATTATTTTTTAGGTCCTGGGTAATCCTGATTGTGACTCCTCAATATTTGAATTGTTTCTTTTTAGCTGCTTGCAATATTTTTCTTTGGTCCCATAGATCTGAAATTTAGCTATGATATTACTTGCAGTTGTAATTTTGGGGTCTCTTTCAGGAGCTGATAAGTGAATTCTTTCAATGGCTATTTTACCCTCTGATTCTAGGATATTAGATCAGTTTTCTTTCATTATTAGCTGAAAGATGTTGTCTAGGCTGTTTTTTCATTATGGCTTTCAGGAAGTCCAATAATTCTTAGATTAGCTCTTCTAGATCTATTTTCCAATGAAGTATTTTAGATTTTATTCTGTTTTCATAGTTTTGGTTTTGTTTGCTTGATTCTTGAGATATCACTGATTCATTCATTTCCATTTGTTCAGTTCTAATTTTTAGTGAATTATTTTCTTCAGATGCATTTTGTAGCTCCTTTTGTATTTTTATTTATTGAATTTTAATGAGTGGTTTTGTTCTATGGAATTTTTTTCCATTTCACAAATTCTGTTTTTCAAAGAGTCATTTTCTTTTTCCATTTTGTCAGCTCTATTTTGTAAGAAGTTAGGTCCTTTTCCCATTTCACTAAATTTATTTTGTAAGGAGTTTTCTTCAAATATTTTCTGCTTTTTTCCCAAACCCTATTGAAAAGTTCTCATTTCCTCTCCCCAATTTTCTTCTAACTCCCTTTTAAAATCCTTTTGAATTCTTCCAAAAGAGCCTTGTGGGATGTGGATCAATTCATATCACCCTTTGGGGCTTCATCTGGAGATGATTTGCTTTTAGAATCCTCAGGAATCTGTTCTTTTTTTCCTTTATAAAAATTATCTATGGTCAGAGTTCTTTTTGCTTTTTTGCTCATTTTTTTTAAAAAAGGTTGAATTCTGCTTTTAGGGCAAAGGGGAGATTGTCCAAGTTTCCTCTACAGGTAACAATGGCTACACTGGATCAGTGTTGATTAACTTCTGGTGGTGGGTGGGCATGGCCAAGTCCTAGGATTTTCTGAGGTTTATAGGTTTATTATTTGTCATTTGTCTTTGTGTTGGATGTTTTACAGCTAATCTGCCAATCTACTGGCTTGCAATCAGGACAGAGTAGAGACTACTGCTATAGATTCCGTCTGGTGGATTCCCCAGCCCATGGAATACCACACACCTCCTTGGGTCTTTGCACTGCCTACCTTTGGGTTCCTGCACTCTACTAACTGTGCTTGCCTGCCTCTTTCCATGCCAAATTGAAACAGACCTTTTCTGAAGATATGCCAAATTATCTTTTGCTGGAAATTTATTACACTCCATATTCATGTAGGTTCTGTCACTCCAAAAACTATTTTGAAAGCTTGATTTCCTGTTAATTTGAAGGACATATGGGAGAGCTCAATAAAAAAAAAGAAAAAAAATCTCCTCTCTATCATCTTGGCTTCACCCCTCCAGTATATTAATTGTCAATGGCAATATTCTTGTTGTTGTTGTTCTCTTATGCTCATTTTTGGGTCTTTTTTCCTTTAAAAAAAAGAATTCTGCTCCCAGGGCCAAAAGTACACTGTCAGAGACTTGTTCCAGAGACTGTAGGTGACAGCTATTTACTGGGTGCTTCACTGATGCTGCTTTGAGACCCAATGGGGTGTGGTGGCAGGTGGCTAGAGTTGTTGCAATAGAGGTTGGGCAGCATACCTGGTGCTGAACTGGGGTCTTAGTGGTATGAGTGGAAAGTGCTATGCCCATTGGAATTTTCTGTGTTTGCTCATCCATTACACTGAAGCACATGGCAGTACCCCTTCTGGCAGCTGCCTGTTTTCCCTGGGCTACATTGAAGCACTTGGCAGGGTCCTAGTCCTGGACATAACCTGTTTGCTTAGGCACTGGTACCACTGGCATCTACTTGTTTGCCCAGAGCTACAGTGAAGCAGCCACAAATACCAGTATTCCTCTTGGCCTTGCAACTCTGACCAGGTGCCCTCTTCTTCTAGAGCTACAAATGTGATAATTCTATCTTCTTTTTATCTAAGATCAGGAGTCCTACTCTTTTGAGAGTGACCATAAGCATTCTTTTTTTCCTTCGAAATGTGACTAGGACCCCTTTCCTCATGTCATCACAATTGTTAATATTCCTTTTCATCTTGGAATATTACCTGGATCTGGGTAATATCAACAGGGTCTTGAATCTATTGCAAACAAAAAAGTTTCACTTTCTTTTAACCAGTTTTTAATCCCCTCAGCATCTCCTGACTAATAGTTCCCCAAAGCTGCAGCTCTTGTGCTGCTGCTGCTACTGCCTCTATTGCTAGTGAAGCCATAGCCTAGATTTGCTGAAGTGTTGCTAATGCACATGTTTTCCTGTAGGGCATCCTACCACTCTAGAACTCAGACATCTTCTACTAAACTGCTAAGGTGTTAGGGGATGGAGAAAAAAAATGTCTCAGTCAGATTTTTTTTTGTTTTTTCTTCCCCTCCAGAATTTAGTTTGATGCAGTATTTTAAAGTTGGTGGGGACAATTTTGGGAGAATCTGGTTGATTTGCTGACTGTACTCTCCCAACTTGGATCCCTCTGAATGTATCTTTAATGTGTGCATGTAAATACATATAATCGTCCTAGAGTGAAGAAACTGTTTTTTGTTTTATTTTGTTTTTTCTTTGTATCCTTGTTGTTTAGAGTTTGGAACATATTATACTCTTAATATACATGTATTTATTGACTTACTGATAAAGATAGTATTTCATAATCTTCCTTAACTTGCATCAGTGTCTGACTTAAGCTAATGACCTCAGCCTGAAATGATTTTCCAATTGTATCTGGCAAGAAAGAACTAATATTCTCTCTCTGTCCCTCTCTGTCTTATTCTCTGTTTCTCTCTTTGTCTCTCTATATCTCATCTGTCTTTATCTCTCTTTTGTCTTTGCATGTCTCTTTCCTTCTCTGTAACCCCTCTGTCTCTCTGTGTGTCTTTCTTTCTGTCTCTGTCTCTTTGTCTTTCTCTCTGTGTATCTCCTCTGTCTTTAATTCTCTGTCTCTATCATTCCAAGTCTGTCTCTGTTCTTCTGTCTCTTTGTCTCTGTCTGTCTCTCTGTTACTCTGTCTTTATATCTGTCTCTTTCTGTCTCCCTTTGTCTTTCTGTCTCTGCCTCTTTCTGTATCTCTTTTTCTGTCTCTGTCTGTCTCTCCTCCCTCCCTCCCTCTCTCTTTTTTCCTCCCTCCCTCCCCCACTTCCTCCTCCCTCTTTCTCCCCCGTGTTACATATTTTACTAAAAACGTATCCACTTAAAATGGAAACATAATTCCCAAAGTCTTTTTTCAAAAATAATTCTCAAGTGTGCATAGTAAGAATAATTGACTTGTAATTTATGTTGTCATATAAAGCATATTCCACCAGGAGTTTGAAGTTTCCTTTTATCAGAAATAAATTCATTTGCAATTTAAAGCATTAATTTTTACTGTGTAAAATCTATATGAAGTTATCAGACTTATCTATTCCCCATTATATGAAATGAAATTAATGTCCTTCTAAAAATGTTTTGAAAATAAAGTATAACAGACAATAATGTTTATCAAAATATATTTTCCAATTCTATACAATTACTTCATTGGAAAGTTTCCTACATAAAATAATCATATTCACAATTATCAGATGATCTCTCTGTTAATATTTACCCATAAAATAAAATATCCAAGATACATAATCATATGTGAAGACAGTCATTTAATATTTCCTCTCCTGACTCTCATGCAATGACTATGAAATGCTACAGGGAAACAAATTAACTCCTTCATGTCATTCATAATTAAATGTCTTTCACTTTTCTACCTTCTCAGAAGGAAAAAAAAATATAAAAAGACATAAAAATTTACTATATAAGTAAAAAATTGAGTCTACCATGATTATTAATCCCTCTAGCAAAGTTTCCAGTTTTTACTTGAGAAACATTTTCAAATGATTTCATATAGTCATTTTGAATATGACTTGTAGTTATAGACCCGCATTCATCATGTGGAAAATTTTTATAAAAGTCTACTGTAGTTCAAATATTGCATTATCTTATTTTGCATGAATTTGAAGCATTAAATGTAAATCCTTTAAGCAGGTAGGGGTAGGTCCAAGTTATCAAACCTCATATTAGCATCATTATTATTTTAGTCAGCATAAGTTTTCTATTTTAACTATTATCTGAAGTCTGATTCTTTCAGTGGCGGATTAAAGATGCTTTCTTAGTCTCTTAAATTTAAATTATTCTGTTTTCAAGATCCAGGCAAGAAATATGTTTTATGTTGTTCTATTATCACTTAGAAATATTTTACTTTCCATCATTTGCTGTAGTTGAGATGGATATAATTCTTCCAACTGGACACTTGCTGAATAGTCTCCTTCTTATAATGAATAGTTTATAACATTTTAAAAGTAAAATGAAGACAAACAAAAATAAGGACCAATTTTCCCTTTGCATTTCCTTCCCTCTCTGTGAAGAACTCCTAGTAACATCAAAGGGAGTGCCTTTGGAAAGGGAAAAGAAATGCAGTAGGTTTTATTTTCTCACCAAGGGAAATAAAGCTGGCATTAATCCAAATTATTTGACAGTGTTGGCTCTCAACAACTGTTTCAGCATATTGGATAGTAACATGTGGTTATTTTGTTAAAATTATTTTATTTATTTTGTTAAAAATATTAAGATCACTATTGATCAGAGAAATGCAAATCAAGACAACCCTGAGGTACCACTACATACCTGTCAGATTGGCTAAAATGACAGGAAAAGTTAATGATGAATGTTAGAGGGGATGTGGGAGGGCTGGTACACTGAAGCATTGTTGGTAGAGCTGTGAACGGATACAGCTATTCTGGAGAGCAATTTGGAGCTATGCTCAAAAAGTTATCAAACTGTGCATACCCTTTGACCCAGCAGCATTTCTATTGGGCCTATATCCCAAAGAAATCATAAAGGAAGGAAAAGGCCCCACATGTGCAAGAATGTTTGTGGCAGCCCTTTTTGTAGTGGCTAGAAACTGGAAATTGAATAGATGTCCTTCAATTGGAGAATGGCTGAATAAATTATGGTATATGAATGTTATGGAATATTATTGTTCTGTAAGAAATGACCAGCAAGATGATTTCAGAGAGGCCTGGAGAGACTTACATGAACTGTTGCTGAGTGAAATGAGCAGAACCAGGAGATCATTATACACGGCAACAACAGTACTATATGACGATCAATTCTGATAGACATGGCTCTCTTCAACAATGAAATGTTTCAAACCACCTCCAATTGTTCACTGAAGAAAGCCATATACACCCAGAGAGAGGGATGCGAAATGTGGACCACAACATAACATTCTCATACTCCTTGATTGATGTTTGCTTACATTGTGTTTCCTTTATCTGATATATCGTTTGTGTAGATAAGATTTTTCTTGCACACCAATGATAAGTTTGGAAATATGTATACATATATTCGATTTGCCAATATTTTAACATAATTAACATGTAGTGGATATCCTGCCATCTAGGGGAGGGGTGGGGAGTTGGGGGGAAAAATTTGTAACGGAAAGCTATGTAAGGGTTATTGTTGAAGAATTACCCACACATATGTTATGCAAATAAAATAAAAATTAAAAAAAAAAGAATTTAAAAGGGAAGTAAGTTATTACTTTATTTGAGAATTTCACTTTTGCATAGCTCTATTTTTTTTTTTTTTGGATTTTCCCCTCTATAAAATAAGTATAATTTTTTTTAAACTTCTGATCTTTACTCTTAGTTCCAACTTCTGGGCCCAAATATTATACATGCCCTCTCTCTTATACATACAAACCATTTTAATACTTGAAGATAGCTTTTGTTAATAACCTTTATACATACAGATGTATTTTCATATCCTCACTACCCTACATCTATGTCTTTTTTTAACTTATTTTCACAATTGTGATTTTATTTGAATTTCCCCAGTTTTTTTATTACAAATAGTATTTACATATCATATATGTATTTATCGTTCCATACCTATCAATTAGCAAAGTAACAAATTCCATATATACTAAATATGTTATATAACCTTTTCTCATAACGACATTATACTCAAATGTTCATTGTTTTCTCTTTAGTCATTAATTCCTATGATATATGAAACTAATTCAAGTGCTAGGAGAGATACAAAATTTAGGAAAAATAAGTCACATTCTTATGGAACAAACCATATGTTTCAAATCAGAGGAGAACACAAAGAACATTTTTTCAAATCCCTTCATTTTAAAGATGAGGAAACTGAGATACAGAGAATATGTTTGGCCCAAATTCTGATAGGCAGTAAATAACAGAAGCACAGCTTGAAATTATGTCCTCTAATTAAAAATACAATTGTGGCATGCAGGTAAGGCTGTTTTGTTTTATCTGTATAGCCTATAAATTCACATGGGTCTATCAAACATTGACACATTAATTCCAATAAACTTGGGTTAGAAAGTGTCATCCTTATCAAAAGAGTGAACTATGGAAACTCATAGATCAAAACATAGTATTTAATTTATGATTTTTCTAGCTTTTTTAGTTGCATGCTATTTTATTCATGCAATTACTTAGAGACATGACATTTTCCCTAACAACTGCTTTGGTTATATCGCATAGATCTTGGTATATTATTTACCTAAAGTTATTCTCTTTTATGAAATTATTGATTGTTTCCATGATTTGATGTTTGAACCACTCATTATTTATAATTAGATTACTTAATTTCCAATAAGTTTTATTCTATCTTTTCCTGGTCCTTTACTGAATATAATTTTATTGCATCATAATCTGAATGAAAAAGATTCATTTGTTATTTCTGCTTTTCTGCATTTGTTTATGAGATTTTTATGCCCTAATACATGGTCAATTTTTGTGTAGGTGCCATGTACCGCTAGAAAAAGATGTATTCATTTCTGTCCTTATTCAATTTTGTCTAAAGGTCTATCATATTTAGGTTTTATAGGATCCTATTTATCTCTCGGGTTTCTCTCTTGTTTATTTTGTGGTTAAATTTGTCTGATTTTGAGAGGGGAAGGTTGAGGTCACCACTAATGTACTTTTGTTATCTATTTCTTCCTGTAACTGGTTTACTTCTCTAAGAATGTGGATGTTCTACCACTTTTATACATTTTATATTTATACATTATACATTTATACACATTTAATATTGATACTTCTTCATTGTCTATGGCACCTTTTTAAAAAAGGTAGTTTCTCTTTCTCTTTTAATTAGATCTATTTTTACTTCTGCTTTGTCTGAGATAAAAATTTCTACCCTTGCTTTTTTGATTCAGCTGAACCATAATAAATTGTACTCCAGCTTTTTACCCTTTCTCTGAATGCACAGCTCTGTTTCAAATGTGTTTCTTGTAAATGAAATATTGTAGGTTTCTGTTTTTTTTTAATTCAATTATTTGAATCTGTTTTATAGGAGAGTTCATTCCGTTCACATTCAGTTATGATTCCCAGGTCTGTATTTCTCTCCAGCCTATTTTCTCCCCTCTATATGATTTTATTCTCTCTTTCCACCCTGTCCCTCCTTAGTAATGATTTGTTACTAACACACCCCCTCTCTACCTGCTCTTCCTTTTATCTTCCCTTCTCCCTTTTCTTTACCCTCTCTCCTCCAAATTCTTTATAGGATAAGATAAATTTCTATCCCCACATGAATGATTGTGTTATTCCCTCTTAGAGCCAAACAAATGAGATTAAGCTTTAGGCAACATTCATGCCCCTCCCTTCTATCCCTCTATTGTAATAGGTCTTTGGACCTTTTCACATTATCTAATTTGTCCTATTATATCTCTCTTTTCCTCTTTTCTCATTACAATCATTTTTCTATCCTTAATGTATCTTTCTTTGATATCATCACATCAGAGTCCATTTACAAATACTCTCCATTCATATATGCCCTTTCTAACTGCTCCAATAACAGACAAAGTTATCAAGAGTTACAGATGTCATTTTCACATCTAGGGATGTAAACAATTTAATTTTTAAGTAATATACACATACATGTACACACACACATATATATGTATAAATTTCCCTCTTTACCTTTCTACAATTCTCTTGAGTCCTGTGTTTAAAGATTAAATTTTCTGTTTTGTTATGATTTTTTTTTTATTTTTTATTTTTTTTTTATTTTTTTGCTTTTTGCTGAGGCAATTGGGGTTAAGTGACTTGCCCAGGGTCACACAGCTAGGGAATGTTAAGTGTCTGAGACCAGATTTGAACTCAGGTCCTCCTGACTTCAGGGATGGTGCTCTATCCACTGCGCCACCTAGCTGCCCCTTTGTTATGATTTTTTAACAGAAATTATAGAAAGTCTCTTACTTCATTGAAGATCCATCTCCTCTCCAGATAGATGATGTTCAGTTTCTCTGGGTAGGTAATTCTTGATTGTAACTCCAGGTATTTGCCTTCTGGAATATGATGTTTCAGGCCCTTTGATGCTTTACTGTTCATGTTTCCAGCTTCTGGATAATCCTAATTGTTGCTGGTGATTAGTTGAATTTCTTTTGTCTGGCAACTTGCAGTATTTTTTCTTGAGATTTTAGTTCTGGAGTTTTGCAACAATGTTCTTTGGGGTTTTTCTTGTGGGATATCTCTGTAGGCAATTAACGAATTCTTTCAATGATTATTTCCTGTTTTGTTTCTTGTATATAAGAGCAGTTTTCCTTGATGATCTCTTCAAAAATGCTATCCTGGCTCTTTTTTGGTCATGGTCTTCAGGTACATCCATGATTTAAGAACTGTCTCTTCTGGATCTTTTTCCAGGTCAGCTGTTTTTCCAGTGAGATACTTTATATTTTCTTCTAATTTTTCATTATAGAAATTTTAGTTTGATTCTTATTTTCTCATAGATTCATTACCTTCCATTTTCCCTGTTCTAGTTTTTAATGTGTGATTGTCTTCACTTAGGTTTGATTGATTCTACTTTTCAAGGTATTGTTTTCTTCACTGGATTTATTTGTTTGTTTTCCATTTGACACTGTATTTTTGAGGAATTGTTATCTTCAATCAATTATTTTCCTTCCTTTCCCAGGCTGCTGACTCTCTTTTGCATACCTTTCCTTTCCTTTATCATTTTTTGTTCTTTCTTATTTATCTTTTAATCTTTTATTTCTAAGAAGCCTCTTTGGGCTTGAGACCAATTCATATTACTCTCTGAGATTTCCTCTGTAGATATTTTGTTTTCATCTTAGTATCTTAAACCAGAAGAGTAAAACACAAATAGAAATGAATCTCCAAAACCCACATATTAACCAGTGCTGTATTGCTATTTATTTTGTTAAACATTTTCCAATTATATTGTAATCTGTTTCAAGCAGCATTTGGGAGTTTAATACCTTTTACTTTTATGAGGTCCATATAATATGGTCAAATCACATTCTGTTCAGTATTTTTATGGTATCTTCACCTATTAGTAATCTTCTCACCTGACAAGAACTACAAAAACTGTCAGATATTTTTTAATAAGATGGAACAATGCTTAATGAATTTAATTGATCCCATAATCAACTATTTAAAAGATAGAGCTTCTGTCACCTCATTTATACAATGTAGAAATTAAACCAAATAATTCTTTTTAAAGATTTGTTTTCTCTATCTTGCTCGGTCTGAAAAGTGAGCAGTTGTTCATGAAGATGGCCCCACTTCCCAGCCTAAGAACTTTCATCAACTCCATTTCTCACATAGATTAATTTCACCCCTTAATGCTAGACAATGGTAAATATCTGATTTCCTTAGTTTACTGCAGCCCAGAACTTTTGAGTTCAAGAGATCTGACACCTTAGACTCTCCAGTGCCTCATATTATTATGCAGTTGTGCTACCATTACCAGTGGATTGGAAATTTTTTTTCTATCTCTGACAATCTAAGTTATTCTAAAATAATTTTTTTAATGACAAAAAAGATATGGACAGGGGTAAAAATGAAATTATGCATATCTTATGGTATTATTTCTAAGCATTCATTTTTGTGTAAAATACTGCATTAATATAATTTGAGGCATAATGCAATTAAGCATACAATCTCTTCATCTAGAAAGCACACTCTTCCAGCTGGAATGTACAATTTAATTTTGTGTGAAAACTACATCTTTAAAAAAGAAAGAAAGATAATATTAGTACTTACTCTTGTCACTGGAATAGTACTATAAATCAAATTTGCATTTAAATCCATGTCATTGGTCATAAATGAATATACATTTCCTGTCAAAATCAATGCACTCCATGCAGATAGAATGTTTTTTTTTTTTGATAGCTAGATATAAAAGATGTTTGCTGATGATTAGATGACCTCTGAGGTGTCTTCAACATTCTGATTCTCTGATTCAAGGTTTGTGATCACTTTACAAAAACAGTTCTGAGCAGATTTGATGTTTCATTTTCCAGGGTAAATGTTCCCCTCATCTGAATCCCCATCAGCCATGGCATGAACCCACACCTTCAAGTAAGCAGATTTTCCAAATTACATCTTTACAGCAGGCCTATCCCATTAGCACAGCCACCTTGTCATTCATACTACTTTAATGATCACTTCTGAAGCGTTTACACTGTGTGGGCTTGGCTGGCTGGTTGCTGCTCACTCACTGGCAAGATTATTGATTGCAGGCGCTTATTAAGAAAGTATGAGGCAATAAGCCATGAGAGCTGTTGATAATTCAAGAGGCAAAGCTGGCAATTATATAGGGATCAGGGGGATTATTACATACATGGACTTGGTAAATATGACTGATTGCCATTGCATGAGTGTGACGACTATTTGAATGAAAATGTATTATTATTGATTTTTTTGGTTTTTATTGCATTTTAAATCGACATCTTTTTTTAATACAACCAGTCCATTCCACCCTACAGCCCAGCTTTGCTACTATAACTTGATGATTTATGAAAGTGTAACAGCAGTTGCACTGTTTCCATGGCTCATTCTGAAAGGAAAACTGCCATCCCTCTCTTCCAAATGGCCTTCTGTTGCTTTCTCAATATAAGATCTATGACACAGTTGATTTGCTTTTGATTCTACTTTTCATAGACTATCTGGGCTGGAAGAAATCTCAGTGTTCATCTGCAGCAAGCAAAAGAGAGAGAGAGAGAGAGAGAGAGAGAGAGAGAGAGAGAGAGAGAGAGAGAGAGAAAGAGAGAGAGAGAGAGAGAGAGAAAGAGAGAGAGAGAGAGAGAGAGATAAAATTCTTCCATTGTGCCTAGTACTATTCTAAAAACTGGGAATACAAATGTAAACTAAAATTAAAAGGAAATACAATTCCTCTAGTCAAAGATTAACATTTCAAGGGGGTGGGGGGTTGTGTACATGAAAAGGAACTTACTTGGCTTGGTAGGGTAGAGAGTCTGGAAAATGAAGTCAGGGGATAAATGAGCCAATGATGGCTAGGTACTTCTCGAGTGGAGGAACTGGCCAGTAGAATGATGGTCTTGCCAACAGGGATGAAGGCATCTCCAGAGTAAGACAATAGCTGGGCAGAGGCAGAACAATTTAGAGATCAGGAGGAGTGAAGAAAAAAACAGGGGGGCCAAAACAATTTGTTTAAAGCTTTATAGTTAGGTTAGAAGAGGGCAAAGACAGCAGATTTTTAGACTCAAGAGACTGCTCTTTCCACTAAAACATTATTTTAATCTATTGATATTTTTTTTAGTTGTCTGTAAGAATGCCTTCTCACTTTACTAAAATTACATCCTAATTTCTATAAGAATACAGTAAAGGTAATTTATATTTTAATATCTTTCTCTTTATAATTTTTTAAACTATTATGCATCTTCAATATCAGTTAGGTTAGTTAAAATAGATGGGTAAAAACTATTATAAAAAGCCAATGACGTGAATGTTGCTATATGTCAGCGTGTTGAAATCTGAACTCAACAAAGCTTACCTGCACCTTAATAAATACCTTTTATGCTATATCATTATTCCTAAAAACTTTTTAAGTTAGAAAAAAACCTGGGAAATTACATCTTTCTAAAATATTGAACAGTGATAAGAAAAGGAAAGAAAGTGAAAAAGAAAAAGAGAAAAAAACTGCCTAGAGATTGTTTTTTTTTTTTTTTTTTCCCAATGTCTTTCACTGCCAGAGGTTTCAATTATAGTACCTTTTAAAGTGGATTTGATATCTAAGCTTTAGGGAGGGATTTTTATTCAATGCATCAACCTAGGATATGTAAAACAAAAATTTTAAATATAATAATATTGGTTGACAGATGGCAGGTGAATATTTAAACTTCTCATTAAGAAAAAAAATTGATTGAGGAAGGCAGGGGGAAAAGGAGGGAGGAAGAGAGGGAAAAAAGATCACTTCTTTTTGTGGGAAGAAAAATGACATTTTTCCAGTAAGAAAGGGCACAACAGAATACCTACTCATTCTCATAGTTGTTAGGCCCTATTTTTGCATTTCTGAGACTTTGCATAGACATGCAGGTCAAGACCTTCTGTAGTTCACGTTTTTATTCACTGGAAATCAATGCCTAGAATGTTCTCTTCTACACATTATACAACATAGAATGTAGCTCTGGAGGGGACCAATTGATTTCCTTAGGGGAAGGAAGAAGCCTGACTACTTCAAAGACTTTAAAAGAAGAAATTTCTTCCCTAAACACGCAGAAGAAAATAGGGAATAAACCATCTTACACTAAGATTAGAATTGGGATCACTAAGACTATAAACTCACTAGTACTGAATTTCATATGGTTCCTTTAAAATTTATAGTCCTAAATTTTTATACACTTAATTCTTTAACTGAAAGATAATGATGGTATCTACAAATACATTCCAGGTGTTAATAAAAGAAATATGAGTGATTTTTAAACAAAAATATCTAAATTTCTATCCATTTCAGAATTGATAGAAGGTGATTTTCTGTTGTTGGTTTTTGTTTTTTTGCCATTGACTATCAGTCTGTGCACATTCTTTAAAATTTCCTAGATGGTAGAAAATTTTCACCCTTAAAAGGCATTTTTAAATTTTGAAGAAAACAAAAATCATTTGGAAGTAAATCTGCCCCCTCCCTAAAAAAAAGTAAGTAATCAATTTGGGATGGTACAGTTGTTATTAAAATCAAGGAGGGACAAAAATAATATGGCTGATTTTGTCAGGCGTTTCTTAGAAATGGAAACTAAATAAACATTTTGAACAATGACTGGATGTCTACTCTTAGGGCTTAGCCTTCCAAAGTGGCTACTTCAAACTTAAATATACTTTTGAATGAATGAGGTAAAACATATTTGGTAGTATCTATCTTCTTGTGCTAATACAAAATCTTAATTATTTGTATGATTTGGGATTCCTATTTTAGTTTTCAAAGTGGATTTCTGCTTCTCTTACTACTACTTTCACTGTGGAAATGACTTGCAGTAAGAAAACTTAATTTGGTAAAGGATCTGCAATTCCAAGAGTATTTTTTAATATGAAGCCAATGTGGAAAAAGTCAACAAAATATAATTTAAACAGAATCATTTACTGATAAGAAGTTGCCCATTGTAGAGGATTGGGGCTGGCAAGGGAGAGGTATAGTCAGATCATGGGACAAGTAGAGAAAAGCTGTCACAAGAGAAAATAGAAATCAGATATGATGGTTTCTGGAGTATAATTTCATTGCTTTAACAATTGCAAACTATATATTGAAAATCAGACTCTCACTGTTCACCAAATAATGTTTTTGTGTGGTAATTATAATTTCATATGGCATTTTGCTTACTATGACTGCATACTTGTTGTTGTTGTTTTTGTCCCAGAAGATTCTAATAATTTTCATTCCATTCCATGCATCTGATGGAGAAAAGAATGACTACTTACTATATTCTGTGTACCTTGAGCGTATTACATTCAGAAGACATTGAAATTCAGAACTGAATGCAGATGTTTGAATTTAAAGAAGAGCAACAAGGTTAATTATTAATGATTTTTCTAATTATTGTTCCTGAATATAAGTGGGAAAGATGAAAGATAAACAAATTAATCCAATTTTAATTGCAAAGGTTTTTTTAAAACTAGTGTTATAATACTTTCATCTAAAATGCTCAAGGTTTACTACAATGTCATTGAATTTGTAAAGTTTCTTACTTAATAATTTAGTGCAAAGAGTATGTATATATATATATGTATATATATATATACACTTCTAGCAATAGTTTAGGTATACACACCTTTATACATGTAATGAAGTAAAGTTTATAGAAACTTTCAAAGTCAAAAGGATTTTGCATCACTCTGAAGAAGCCAATTTAATTCTTAATGTCTTTCAGAAAATCCAAGTTTATAATTTGAAGAAAAGTTTTTGAACTGATTTAATGGAGGGGGGTTCCTCATCAGGACTTTCCTTAATCAAAAATGTTATAAGCTCAGTCCAAAACATATGCATGCAAAAACAATTTCTTCCTGGATATGTTATTAAAGAAAATATTATCTGGTTAGTGTAGCAATTCCAAGTTTGAAATAAACATGTAACAAATTCACAATGGCCATTCCCTTTGGCAAAAGATGGGTTTATTTAAAAGAGGTTACAGACAAAATAATAGGTAAAATAGACACTAGGAGTGGCAAATGTGAAATAGAGTTGAGAGCACATATAGTAAGCAAGGAAAAGACAGGTTCCTCAGGGGAATTCACAATTAATCAAAAGAAATGAAATACTCTTTGAGACAGGAGGAAACCTTTGACTGGCAGGTTAGATCCATAGAGGAGTTTAGAGGCTAACCAGTATTAGCTATAGTAAGGAGAAAGATGCACATTAGAAGGAAGGCAATATGAAGAAGGAGAAAGTGATCTCATAGTAGGCTTATTTCTGAGAAGAACTTAGCAAAGATCTTCATCATAAACAGATCTTTTATAGGTGAAATACAGCCTTGGGATTTCTCAGAGAAGTAAAAAGTAGGACTCAGACGGAGGGATCAAGGAGCTAGATGGAATGCAGAGCAGGTCCCAGAGCTCTATATGTATTTATGAGTGTATGTATTATTATTACAATTATTATTAAGTATAAGTGAGAAATAAAGTAATAAGGTAGAGCTAATGTTTATAAAATGGTGCTTACTTTGCACCAAGCACAGTGCTAAACACTTTAAACTTATTAAAGCATTTGATCTTTGAAGTAGGCCTGAGAGGAGCATAATATTACCCCCATTTTTACAGAAGAAGAAACTGAGGAAAATAGAAGTTCTGTAACTTGCTCAGAATCATACAGTTAAGAGTGTCTGAGGTCACTTTTGCATTCAAATTTTTCTGACACCAGTTCTGGTGTTCTATATACTGTGTCACCTACCTTCTCTAAGATTCTTAAGATCTTATCAATAAAATGAAATTTAGAGGTTTTCTAGTTCTACCTCATGGGAGATTTTTTTCCTGTCATTCCTAAGAATTGAATATATAGATTCTTAATAATTCTTAGCAGTGAAAGTTCACTCCAATTTATTCTCTTTATAACTGGATCTAACTATTCCCTTTACATTAGCAATTTCTTCCTTATTAGATCTGCCCCTTAGCATTAGCTCTGCTTCAAAGAGAAAGGTTTTAGCTGGGAATGTATGAAGAGCTGTCAGAAAGTCTAGAAAAGAGAGATAGAGAGACAGAGAGAGAGAGACAGAGAGAGAGAGAGAGAGAGAGAGAGAGAGAGAGAGAGAGAGACAGAGACAGAGAGAAACAGAGACAGAGAGAGACAGAGACAGAGAGACAGATAGAGACAGAAACAGAAACAAAAACAGAGAGAAATCGAGCAAGAGAGACAGAGACAGAGAATGACAGAGAGACAGCCAGAGACAGAGAGGCAGACAGAGACAAAGACAGAGAGAAACTGAGTAAGAGAGAGAGACAGAGACACACAGAGAGAGAGACAGAGACACACACAAAGAGAAAGAGAAAAAGACAGGGACAAAGAAAGACAGACAGACAGAGAGACAGACAGAGAGAGGGAGGAGACAATGGCAATTTACTTAATCTCTGGGGTTTCAGATTACTCATCTGTAGAATGAAAGGTTAGATAGTAATTCCTCTATGATCCCTCTGATTCTACATTGCATATTATAATGTTTTGAAATATCCTTTCTTTGAGTCTAATGCATTTCAAACTTTTTTTTTTATTTTGGAATACATATCAATTTAGTCCTTGATACAAAGTCAGTGCTAAATTAAAGAGTTTCTTTGATTCATTCACACCTTTATAAACTCTACTATCCTAATCCTGCTTCTCTTATTTTAGTCTATATTGCCAATAGCTATTCAGTAAGAAATGTAGCCTTAAGTAGTTTAGAGCATTATGATAGGTAGCATTATTTTAGGTACTGAAGATATAAATATAGAAAAAGGTATATTGACAAAGGGACAAAAAAAAGATCCAAACAAAGTACTCTTGAGAAATTTAAGAATAAATCATGGTGCTGATAATTAAACTAGGTAAGGTGAAAATAGAGAAAGAAAATCATAGACCAATTTTTCTAATGAATATTGATGCAAAAATCTTAAATAAAATAATAGCAATGAGATTACAGAAAGTCATCCCCAGGATAACACACTATGACCAAGTACTATTTATACAAGGAATGCAGGGCTGGTGCAATATTAGGAAAACTATTAGCATAATTGACTATATTAATAACCAAACTAACAAAAATCATATAATTTATCTCAATAGATGCAGAAAAAGCATTTGATAAAGTCCAACACCCATTTCTATTAAAAACACTAGAGAAGGGGCAGCTAGGTTGCTCAGTGAATAGAGCACCAGTGCTGAAGTCAAGAAGACCTGAGTTCAAATCTGGCCTTAGACACTTAACACTTTCCAATTGTGTGACCCAGGGTAAGTCACTTAACCCCAAATGCCTCAGCAAAAAAAGCAAAACAAATAAATAAATAAATAAACACTAGAGAGTATAGGAATAAATAGAATTTTCCTTTAAATGATCAGCAGCATCTATTTAAAACCATCAGCAAGCATCATATTAATGGGGACAAACTAGAATCATTTCCAATGAGATCAGGAGTGAAACAAGGCTGCCCACTATCACCATTACTATTCCATATTGTATTAGAAATCCTAGTTTTGTCAGTAAGAGAAGAAAACAAAAGTAGTAATGAAGAAACCAAATTACCACTCTTTTCAGATCATGTGATGGTACATTTAGAGAACCCTAGAAAAGCAACTAAAAATCTACCAGAAACAATTCACAATTTTAGCAAAGTTGCAAGATACAAAATAAATCGATAAAAATCATCAGCATTTTTATATATTATCAACAAAGTCCAACAGCAAGAGATACAAAGAGAAATTCCATTTAAAATAACTGTCAATAATATAAAATATTTGGAATTCTATTTGCCAAGGAAAAGTCAGGAACTATATGAATGCAACTACAAAACACTTTCCACACAAATAAAGTCAGATCTAATCAATTGGAAAAATATCAAGTATTTATGGATAAGCCAAGCAAATATAATAAAAATGACAATACTACCTAAATTAATCTACTTATTCAGTGTCATACCAATCAAACTCCCAAGAAATTATTTTACAGATCTAGATAAAATTAGTATCAAAGTTCATCTGGAAGAACAAAAGGTCAAAAATTTCAAGGGAATTAATGAAAAAAATTCCAATGAAGGTGGCCTAAGCTAAGGTCAAACCTAAAAAAGTATTACAAAGCAGTGGTCATCAAAACCATTTGTTACTGGCTAAGAAACAGGAGAGTCAATCAGTGTAACAGGACAAAATAGTCAGTGACTATAGTAATTTGGTGTTTGACAAACCCAAAGAGCTAGCTTTTGGCAAAAAAGCTCACTATTTAACAGAAAATGCTGGGAAATTTGAAATTAGTATAGCAGAAACCAGGCATTGACCCACACTTAACACTGTATACAAAGATAAGATCAAAATGGGTTCATGATTTAGACATAAAGAATGATGTAATGAAATTAGAAGAACCTAAGATAGTTTATCTCTCAGATATGTGAAGAAGGAAGGAATTTATGGCTAAAGAATAACTAGAGATCATTAAACATGAAATAGATAATTTTGATTATATTAAGTTAAAAAAGGTTTTGTGCAAGCAAAACTAATGCAGACAAGATTAGAAGGGAAGCAATAAACTGGGAAAACATTTTTACATTCAAAGGTTCTGATAAATGCCTCATTTCTAAATTATATAGAGAATTGATTCAAATATAAAAGAATTTGAGCCATCCTCCAATTGATAAATGGTCAAGTGATATGAACAATTTTCAGATGAAGAAATTGAAACCCATTTCTAGTCATATGAAAAGATGCTCTAAATCACTATTGATCAGGGAAATGCAAATGAAGACAACTCTGAAGTACCACTACATACCTTCTTTCAAATTGGCTAAAATAACAGAAAAAGATAATGACAAACATTGGAGGGGATGTGAGAAAACTGGATCACTAATAAATTGTTGGTGGAGTTATGAAGTGATTCAATCATTCTGGAAAGCAATTTGGAACTATGCCCAAAGGGCTAACAAAATGTGCACATCCTTTGATCCAGCAGTGTTTCTACTGGGCTCATATCCCAAAGAGATCCCAAAGGAGGGAAAGGGATGCACATGTGCAAAAATGTTTGTGACTGCCCTTTTTGTAGTAGCAAGAAAGTGAAAATTTAATGGATGCCCATCAGTTGGAAAATCCTGAATAAGTTATAATATATGAATGTTATAGAATATTATTTTTCTATAAGAAATGATCAAGAGGACAGTTTTAGAAAGGTCTGAAAAGACTTACCTGAAATGATGATAAGTAAAGTGAGCTTACCTGGAGATCATTGTACAAAGCAATAGCAATATTATGCAAAGAGATATTCTGAAGGATGTGATTCTTTTCAACAATGAGATGATTCAGGCTATTTTCAATGATTTTGTGATGAACAGGGCCATCTATATTCAGAGAGAGGACTATGGGAACTGAGTGTGGATCACAACATAGCATTCTCAATCTTAGTTGTTGTTTGGTTGCATTTTATTTTCTTTCCCATTTTTTCTTTTTTGATTTTATTTTTCTTGTGCAATAAGATAATTGTATAAATACGTGTACATATATTGAATTTAACATATATTTTACCATGTTTAAGATATATTGAATTACTTACCATCACCACACCATAACATTTTCATGCTCTCTATTGATGTTTGCTTGCTTTTTATTTCCCTTCTCAGATTTTTTTTTTCTTATAGATCTGATTTTTCTTGCACAGCAAGATAACTGTACACACACATATATACACATATTCGATTTGTCAAATATTTTAACGTAATTAACATGTAGTAGACTTCCTGCCATCTAGGGGAGGGGTGGGGACTGGGGGGGGAAATTTGTAACAGAAAGCTTTGCAAGAGTCAATGTTGAAAAATTACCTATAGATATGTTTTGCAAATAAAAAGCTTTAATAATAAAAAAAAAGAATTACTTGCCACCTAGGGAAGAGGGTAAGGGGAAGTTAGGGGAAAATTGGAATACAAAGTTTTGCAAGGCTTAATGTTGAAAAATTATCAATATTTTCAAAATAAAAAAAAGCTTTAATAAAAAAAAAGAAGTGATCATTTAGGTTTCTGGTGAAGATTCACAGAGAATGCAATACCTAAGCCAGATATTGTAAGGCAAACAATAAATTTCTCTAGGTATAAATAAAGAGGAGTGATTTTTCTAATCCAGCTGAGATCCACATGAGTCCAGACTCTTTTATTGGCATTTTAATTCTTCTCTGCTGTTTGTGTCATACCAAATTAAGTATGGATATCTTTAGCTTTTTATCCTAAGGTAAGAACAAAAATATTAAATAGTATGACCTATGTCACTTCAACCTATCTCTACATTTCTATTATTCTTTTTAATTAATTGGTTTTCATTCAGATTGTCCAATTGGTTGAAGATCCATCTCTTTTATTCTTTATTCAGCCACTTTTCATCTTGCCCACAAAATCCTGACTATCTCTGCCTGTCCTTACAGAAATATATATTTTATTTTTATCATTTCCTTATATTAAGGGGTTGTGAAGAGATGGGATTGTATGTCTGAAATTATCTTGTTTCCAAATAAGACTCCACAACTTGCAAAATAAATTTCAAACATTCTTGAGTTCTCCAAATTAACAAGCCTTAGTTTTTTTTTTTTTTTGTTTTGTTTTGTTTTTAAATAAAAAGTGGCAGTGGATGGAAGGATATAAATATTAAACCTTGAATTTTATTTGAGCAACGATAGGAGATAAGGAAATAAAACAGAGAAATAGGTAAATATTAAAAAAAATAATATCTGTGAATGAATTTGTTCAAATCTGTAGAAACAGATGGCCTAGGGAATATAGGACATTAATTATTCATGAATAAGAAATACAGTACTTGACTAGCATCAAGTACATAAATATATACAGTTCTCTCAGAATAATTTGATCTACTGCTAATGAGTCATCAGTGCTAAATCATTTTAGTGATACTTACAAATAGCCTTCTTCTAACCACCAACTAAAAGAACAGGGGAGAGACAGTTTATGTTGCATCTCAAGAGTCTTTAAGAATTTTCATCAAAACTTCATAATAGTTTTCAGTGCAACAAAATATCAGGTAAATGTGTATTTGCACAAACTATCTGTGATGCTAAATTACGTGCAACATTTTCCAAAATTCAGGTTTGTTTATAGCTTCCTTACGGGGCTCTGAATTATTTGATTTAAAAGTACTTTTTTTGTAATTTAAGTTATTTATAAATGGCAGTTACTTTTCCAAGCCCAATGACATTATTTCCATAAGTTAATAGAATAGGATAGGGAGACAAAGTAATAAAAGGTGTAGGCCTTTTACTGAAGGAACTGAAAATCAACTCCATAAAGAAGCAAATGTTTCTCAATTGCAAGATTATATGTTCATTAATTATTTAGAATCAACAAATTATAAAATCCTTGAGGGCAAATACTAATTTGTTATTTTGTTTTGTTTTTGAAACTCTAGCAATTGCCTGACACATGCTTGCTGAATTGAAGGAATATGTGTGTATATGTCTCAGTATATATGTATACACATGTGCATGTGTTTGTGTGTGTGTCTATAAGAGGAACAGAGGGAGACAGAACAAGAGAGACACAAACTTAGACAGAAAGACAGAAAGAGTTGGAAATTGTGGGGAAAAGTATTTTAAAATCATATAATATACAGAATTGAAAAATTGCATGGCCATTTTTGCTTTATATGAGTTCCTCAAAAAGCCATAACAAATAAATTAAACCAAAGTGGGAAAACTGTCTGACTTATAAAATTTACATCTTAAAATTTACTTAGGTAAGTGATGAATACCTCATAGCTACATTGGCATTCTCTGATAATGTTAGCAGCTTAATTGCTGGTGATCTGATCTCCCTGTTCCCTGTTTATTAAGGATGAAAAGTGCATAGGAAATCCAAATTACCATGGGGTAATAACAAATTTCTGCTCCAATATAAACATCAAAAATTTGTGGAAGCATAAGTGAAACCAACCCATAATTGACTTCCCTGGTAGACAAGATGCCCTATGTTCAAAGAATCCTACTAGTAAGAGTAATAACAAGAAGATTATTATATATAGTTCCTTATACTAAGAATAATTTATTTAAAAAACTCAGGGAAATGTTAACAAAACAGTTTTATTGCTATTTTCATGTATGAGAAATGAAGAATCTTTTACAGTGAAATACAGTTACAGATCCAGGTTATGACTCTAGGTCTTTTGATGCAAAATTTAATATTCTTTCCCTTATGCAAAACTATGTCTCAAAAGAGAGATGAAATTCTTGTCTAGCAGAAGTCTAAGGTCTAATAAAAATTAAAAAGAACATGAAAAGATGGAAGGGACTATCTACCACTGGGAATGAGAGATGGGATATTTTGGAATAAAAGCACATATTCCAGATACAAGACTTTCTTCAGAGAATCCAAAGCCAATACATTAAAAGATAGGTGAGAAACCAACTTCAGAAATGAATACTCAGTCTAGAAAGCAAGTAGTGAATCAGGTGTCAAGATTGAAGTAATGACAAAGAAGTAATTAGATGAGACTCATCATGTCTCCCTTATGTCTTCAAATATGGCTGCATTTGTACTTCTGCCCCCCCCCCCCCCATTAATGTCAGCATTGCCAGTGTCTATGCCCTTTGTGATCCCTTATTCAATTATAATAGTAAGTTAATGAATCTAGATGCAATTCTTTCCTCAACATACAAAAAGGTTAATACACACACACACAAAAATGATAGATTGATGGGAAATTAATTGAGAGGCATCTCTACCAAGTCCAAGGCATGCATATTATACCCTAATATGTTCTTTGAGAGAACATACACTGCCTTACTAAAATAATCTAGAAGTCATGGAAATATAGATTTATATCTGGAAGGGTATTCTCTATCTTTTTTTCTGGGTTCCAATTATTTTATTTTTATTTTTTGGACCTTTGGGTTCCAATTTTTCTTTCCCTTTCCCCCACCCCCACGCCAACTGGCATGTAATCCAATATATGTTAAGCTCGATAAAAATATATGTTAAATCAAAAATAAGCATACATATTCATGTAATTATCTTGTTGCACAAGAAAAATCAAATCAAAAAGGAAAAAATGAGAGAGAAAATAAAATGCAAGCAAACAACAAAGAGAGACAGAGAGAGAGACAGAGAGAGAGACAGAGAGAGAGAGAGAGAGAGAGAGAGAGAGAGAGAGAGAGAGAATCAAAGTCAAGCAAACCACAACAAAAAGAGTGAAATGCTACATTGTAATCCACTCTCAGTTCCCATAGTTCTCTCTCTGGGAATAGATGGCTGACATCATCACAACATCATTGGAACAGGCCTGAATCATTTCATTTGTTGAAAAAATCTATGTTCACCAGAATTGATCCTTTTAAAATCTTGTGTATTATTTTCTTCAATTTCCTTTTTTAGCTTCTTTTGTATTTGGCCAATTGAATTTTTAAATGTGTTGTCTTGGTCATTGCATTTTTTTCCATTCGCAAATTCTGTTTTTCAACAAATTTTTTTTTTCATATTTATTTTGTAAGGAGTTATATGCTTCTTTCCATTTTACTAAATCTATTTTGTAAGGAGTTTTCTTCAGATAATTTCTGTTTTTCCTTTTCCATACCCTCTTGCAAAGATCTCATTTCCTTTCCCCATTTTTCTTTTCTTTTAAGATCCTTTTTGAATTTTTCCAAGAGAGCCTTGTGAAATGGGCACCAGTTCATTTCATCATTTGAGCCTTCATCTGTAGCTTATTTGTGGACAGGAACCTCAGGGTTTGAGGTCTTATCTTCTGAGTCTCTATAAAAGCTGTCTATGGACAGAGTTCTTTTTGCTTTTTTGTTAATTTTTTTTAGAGGCTTGAGGTCTGCTCTTAAGGTAAATGGGTGACAGCCACTTTAGTTTGCTCTGGGGTAGTTCTACTGACTGACTTCTGGTACTGGGTAATCATAGCCAGGTCCCATGTTCTTCTGGGGCTCAGTAGCTTACAGTTAGCCTTTTATACTTGCCTTTGGGTGTTTCACAAAAAATCTGCTAAATCATCAGTTTGTAACCAGGACAAAGTAGCCTAAGAAGCTCACAGTAGGTTCCCTGGTACACAGAAACCACAATACTATGGCTCTAGCTCCTTGCTCTGAGCTCCCTGCACTGTACTCTGGACTCAGCAACTTCTCCCCCTGCTGAATTGAAACAGAGCTTTTCTGAAGTTTATTGTATTCCAAATATTTGTGGGTGCTGTCACTGCAAAACCAGTTCAGAGGCTTAATATGCTGTTGATCTGAGGGAAAGCTTGGAGGAGGTCAGGTACAGTCAGGTCTAATCTCTGCTGTCTTGACTCCATCCCTAAAAGGTCATTCTCTAGGTAATTGTTACCTAGGAGAAATATGAGATATGAAGGCAAGGAAGGGGGAAAAAAAAACAACTACGCAAGGAGAAAGGATGTAAATTATGTAGAAAAGTAAATACTTAAAAAAAAAAACTAGAGGCATTATCATTATTATAGCAAAATTCGATGTGGCGTTACAGGCTAGGATTGTAGGATGTTTCTTGCTATTTGTACCCTGGTGTTGAACCAAAAAGGATCCTGTAAGTTTTGCATGAGAAACTGAACTTAGCCACTTCGCACTCTAGATCAAAGTGACAAACATGACCATAGAGTGTACCTATTTTTGTTCTTCTGCTTACTTGGGCATCACATTTCTAAGATGCTCCAACACATAAGATGAGGTTATTGTTCTCCTAAAATCCTGACCCTGGAAGGTCCCCTTATGCCCATTCCCACCACTTCATACATCCCAAGCCCATTCCCACCATTGTACGTATCCTGTTACTACTTTAGACTGTGAAAAACATATTTTTCTTGTGTAACAGTTGCCTGATGGTAAATAAGGAAATTATATAACTTCCTTTTTTTTTGCTTCTGTTATAACCTGCTTGTTTTGCTAGTTACAATCCTATATAAACTCTGTGCCTTGTTTCCTCTACACTGAGTGCTTTGGACGATAGTCCCATTCAGTCAGCTAGGTTATTAAATTTTCCATTTTAAAATCAAACCAGTCTGTATGTGCCTCAGTTTCTCTAGTATTACATTTGGAGATCCCAGTGAGCTCTGGTGAGATTCCTTGTTGTTGCCTAAAGACCTGTGGGCTTCTGCTGGGAGCCTTGGACTGACTGATTCTCGACTCCTTTGGTAGGTTTGGCCCCTGGTTTGTTCCAGAGCCCCAGGGGAGACTAGGTAGAGTTGCAATAAAGACTCACCCTCAACAGACCCCTATTCGGCCTAAGTGGAGAATCTTGTTTGAAATCCCTGCAGAGTAACTTTTCTGTCTGCTCTGATTGCTAGCAAATCTGGTTCTCCAGAAAAACCAGGCCGGACACAACAAATACAGCTCTGGGATGTGCTGAGGGAATGCTTCACAGCACTTTTGGGCATTTTTTGTATAAAATGCAAAAGATATATCTGAATGCCTTTTAGAACAACTTGGTTCTGATCTCTAAAAAGCTCACTCTGGGTATTTTTGTTTCTGGGACAGAGAGATTGTCCAACTGAAAACTTTCCTCAAGGCATTCCTGAGATATCAGGAGCTTGCTCCTTGTTTGTATTTGTTGAAATATGGTGAGAATTCTGTTGCAGTTGTGTATTCTGAGTTTGTGCCTTGTCTGTCTTTGTTATGTGTTGTTTTAAGGAGTTCTGTTACACTATAATTACCCCCTCCTTCAGCACTGGCCATGCTGGAGCTACAGAAATAATGCTAGTTAAACTGACATCTTAGTTGATTCTAGAAGTTTTAAGAACAATGATTGAGGAGTTTGGCAATTGGTTATTTCAAGATTGCAAAGGTGCTTGACATAAAATAAATGCTTTATGAGTGTTAGCTTATTTATTGGACTTAATTGTAACCTGTTTGTATTAACTTGGGGAAAAAAACAAAAAACAAAAAAACAAAAAACCTTAGCTTTTAAAATGTGGCCAAAAAAATAAGCTAATCTTTACAATTTTGTGTACCTGTGTATAAGCTTTGTGAAGTTATTTAGTTGTTAACTATATTGTGAATCTTAAAGAACAGAGGTGATTTTACATACGTGGGATAAAATAGATTGATTTGCAGAAACAATTGACAGTTTGAATTAAATATCTAGTTAGAATATCACATGGAAAGGTATTGATTTTTGAGATAATTTTTAATTGGTATGAATATTAAAATTTGTGTATGTTTGAAATTTGAAATGATTGTAAATTACATAAGGTTCTGATCCATTTTTGCAGTAGGTTATATTATGTTTATGTGCCTATCTATCATGTATGAAAATTGTAAAATTGATAATTGTACAAAGGTTATTGTTGAAATATTGAAATCTGAAATTGTCAGCAGTTATTGTTTTGGAAGCATGTTAGAAGGAGAGAGGGGGAGGAAAACATGTTAGCAGGAGAAAGAGAGAGAGACAGAGACAGAAACAGAGACAGAGATGCTCTGAGAAGAGGTCTGCTGTTTTTAATTAGAGAAAGTTTGGCTCTAGTCTGCAAAAACTTGGAGTCCTGAAAGGAACAGACAGTAGGATAGAATGGATACCAGTCCTTCTTCAATTCCTCCTCCTGGTTAACTACCCTCTTTACATCCTTGTGGGACCTATTCCTGCTTTTTATTCTAATATAACAATTGGTCCTTATGTACTTTTCAACTTTATTACATTTATTAAATGTCAGACTGAATCCATCAAAATAATGGTTATGCAACCTTTAGCTTTATGTTGAGAAGGATACCAGTATTTGAATCTTTCCCCCCAAAAAATGAGGATTATTGAACCAAAAAGGATCCTGTAAGTTTTGCATGAGAACCTGAACTTAGCCATCTCACACTGTAGATCAAAGTGACAAACATAAGATCAGTTATTGTTTTCCTAAAATTCTGACCCTGGAAGGCCACCTTAGGCCCATTCCCACCATTGCATACATCCCAAGCCCTTTCCCACCATTGTATGCATCCTCTCATTGCTTTAGACTGTGAAAAACATATTTTTCCTGTGTAACAGTTGCCTGATAATAAATAAGGAAATTATCTTATTGCATTCTTTTTGCTACTGTTATCACCTGATTGCTTTGCTAGTTATAATCTTTATAAACTCTGTGCCTCAGTTCCTCTGCACCAAATGCTTTGGACAATAGTCCATCAGCTAGCTAATTAAATTCTCCATTTTAAAACTAAAACAGTCTACTCGCTTCAGTTTCTCTGGTATTACACTAGTAGCTGCATTTTCTCATTCTTAAGAATGTTAATTGTTTCAAGTAGGTTTTTGAATGATTTTCTGAGATTCTTTTCTCTTTCCTTTATTTTTTTTAATTTTCTCATTATTAAATGTAACATTGCATGATTATATTGGGCATTCTTGTTTCATCCCTGATCTTATTGGGGATGTGTCCAGCTATTGTCCATTACAATAAAAATAAATTATTTGTTGGTTTTAGATAAATACTGGTTATTGGTTTAAAGAAAGCTCCCTTTATCTCTTTGCTCTCTAGTGCTTTTAATAGGAACGAATGCTGCATTTTGTCAAAAGCTTTTTCTGCATCTATTGAGATAATCATATGATTTCTGTTGATTTTTTTATTAATATAGTTGATTATAGTAATAATAACCTTTTCCTGATATTGAAAGAGCCTTGTATGCCTGGTATAAATCCCACTTGTTTATAGTGCAGTATCCTGCTAATAAGTTGCTATTATTTCTTTACTAACATTTTATTTAAAAATTTTGCATCATTATTCATTAGGGATATTGATGTTAATTTTCTTTCTCCATGCTGGCTCCTCCTGATTTAAGCTTCAGTGCCATATTTGTTTCATAGAATGAATTTGGCAGTACTCCTTCTTTACCTGTTTTCCCTGAGAATTTACATAGTATTTGAATTAATTATTTTTAAATGTTTAGTTCAATTCACTCGTGAATCCATGGAGATTTTTGCTTGAATTCAATGGTGGCTTCTTCAATTTCTTTTTTTTATCAACCTGGAGAGAGGATTGATTTTATCAAACTCTGTTCAGACATTTGTTTCATGGAGTTTTCAAGAAAAACTGGAAGAGCTTGAGAAGCTTCCTGGCTTCACTCTGTCATCGTGGCTCCTGATATGTTTGATGACTATAAATTCCATAGAAGATGCCAATTTACATTGGAAAGGCATTTCTTCATCTGAGAGTTTCTTCTATCAAAGATATTCCAGTTCTAGTGTTTATCTTGTATTTATTACTCTAAATATGAACTTTATTTTTTGAAGAAGCATAATTGCAAATCTTTATTTTTAAAATTCACCTTAAATATAATAAAGTTTGCCTCAAACTCTAATTTTGATTGTGTCTGTACTTACATTTTGTATTTCTTTATATTTTTAATAAATGTTTATATATATTAATATTTCCATATATAGAATGAAGATAGACTGTTATATTAAATGCAAATTCAAAAGTATCCAGTTTTTCAAAACATAATAAATTTAAAAATGAAAATGACAAAAGTGTCCTTCTTGGCTGCGTTATGCCTTGAACTTTCTTCTACTCTTTCTTATGCATTTTTTTTTGTTTTTGTTTTTTTAAACATTAGCACAAAATCCAAGATGATATCCTTCATATTTAATCAATACTTCTTGGGAGATTCTACAAAAGCACACTACCAGTGAATTATGATTTTCTTAAGAATTAGGGATATTAAATTAGATGCCATGACATTAGAGTGTTTAGGGCATTACAAAATGATCCCCAATAGAAATTAGCATAATTTTCTTTAATTATTTATCAAATCAGACTAAAATTCTGCAAATTAACAGTAATATATACTGATCACTTTATACCCATTCCTCTATTAGGACTTAGATCAAATATAGGGACAGTATAGTATTTGTCCTTGACAAGCCTGTAATCACAATTGTTCACCTTTCCCATCTTCTTGACAATACATAGTTATATGTATTTAATTCTTTCTAAAGGAACACAAAAAATAGAGTTTCGCTAATTTTATTTTGGCACTATTCTTGATTGATAAATGTGAATTTCATCCTAAAAAAAGGAAACATGTTTAAATATTTAATTTTATCTTTTCCCCACTAACACTCAACCAATTTATTCCATTTTTTCTTCAAAAGCACTCATACAATCAATATTTGCATGCTATACTTGTGCATTTTTACTACATTTCTTGGATCTTTTTTTTCTTGGAAATCTAATTTATGTGATTAATTTCGGTTGTAAACATTCTGTAGAAATACATTATTTGGCAGCCATTCCTACTTTTCTAAACATATATTTGTCTCTCTTTCAAATTAATTTATACCTTCTGGGCTCTTTACCAAAGCTAAATATACTAATGATTGCTATAAAGCAAGGGGTGGTTTTATGCATTGCATCACTAATTAAAATCCCAAAAGTTAGTAGCTTGAGATATCCCCAGATGACTGTAAATATTAACCTCTTTCTTAACTTTTCATGCAATATCAACTATGCTTTGTAAGTCTATATCATGTTATGATGGCCAAATGCACAAAACCTAGTGGATAATATACACTCTACAGTCTTAGCAATCATGAGATTGAACTCCTATTTTAATACATAACTGCATAACAGACCTTCTTACTACCCTCCTTTTTTAATAAAGATGATTCATGTCTCCTTTAATGAAACTTGCCCTTCTTTCTTCATCTGTACTGAATCACTGAAATAAGTTAACTAGAGTGAAAGACAGGGAAAACACTTAAACATCAGTTTTCCCTTTATTCTGTTGTATAATAACATTGTTTAGTTTTGATTTTTTTAAAAGATATACTCATTCAAAATATTCAATCTTGTGATTGGGGGAAATCAAAGTAGAATATATTTATTTATTTATTTATTTATTTATTTATTTATTTTAAATTTTATTTGCATAACATATGTGTAGGTAATTCTTCAACAATAACCCTTACATAGCTTTCTGTTACAAGTTTTTCCCCCCAACTCCCCACCCCTCCCCTAGATGGCAGGATATCCACTACATGTTAATTATGTTAAAATATTGGCAAATCGAATATATGTATACATATTTCCAAACTTAT
>JAJPUD010005444.1:38727-75225 GCA_023553655.1 Myrmecobius fasciatus
ATACCATAATTTGTTCAGCCATTCTCCAATTGAAGGGCATCTATTCAATTTCCAGTTTCTAGCCACTACAAAAAGGGCTACCACAAACATTCTTGCACATGTGGGGCCCTTTCCTTCCTTTATGATTTCTTTGGGATATAAGCCCAATAGAAATGCTGCTTGGTCAAAGGGTATGCACAGTTTGATAACTTTTTGAGCGTAGCTCCAAATTGTTCTCCAGAATGTCTGTATCCATTCACAGCTCCACCAACAATGCATCAGTGTCCCAGCCCTCCCACATCCCCTCCAACATTCATCATTATCCTTTCCTGTCATTTTAGCCAATCTGACAGATGTGAAGTGGTACCTCAGGGTTGTCTTGATTTGCATTTCTCTGATCAATAGTGATTTGGAGCACCTTTTCATATGACTATAAATAGTTTTAATTTCATCCTCTGAAAATTGTCTGTTCATATCCTTTGACCATTTATTGATTGGAGAATGGCTTGAAAAAGTAGAATATATTTATGATGATCAAATAAATCTAAACTTGAACTCCAACTAAATGAGAATGTGAGTTTGTTAAAAATGGTGCTTCATACAGTTACTTCTCTAAACATTTTAGAAAGAAGATGCTTAATTGTCAATTTATCTATAGGTCTATATCTCTCAATTGTATAAATATAAACATAAATTTATGTAAAGATATATGCATATACATGCACATATCTGAATATTTATATATACACATGCAGAGTATGGAAGTTTTTTTGTTGTTTTTTTTTTGTTGTTGTTTTTGTTTTTTTACGACATACCTTTGTGCCAAAAGCAGTTCATTCAGAAGTTCCCTTTCCTTGAGCTTTGATATTATTTTGCAAAAGTCCTGAAAAAAGCAAATAGAATTGTACCTAGCATAAACCACAAAAGAGCTCCAGGAAATAATGATTATTTGTGGGGATCTCATTATAAAGAACAAAATTTTTATCAGAAATAATTTAAAACAAGAAATTTTTCTTTCAGTTTATGAGAGCAAAAGCATGTTATTATTTTTTTTTTTAATTTCCTTAAATTCAGCATATCCCCTCTAAGGTTTTTCATAAATGCCTACATATATGTATATGTGTATAGGTGTGTGAATATATCAATAAGAACATTTGCGTACAAGTAATATGCCTATATTACATATGCCTATGTGCATATGAGCCCATGAATGTGTATGTATATGCAGACATACATGCACATACATACATATGTACACACATTTATTTTTTGTTTCATATGGGGAAAAAGTATTGGATTTATTGTCAGAGGATTTGGATTTGAGTTGAAGATTTATAATTTGCTGTAGTAGAATATGAATGAAATAGGTCAAAATAAAATAATTTATTAATATATAATAAACCTTTAAGTATTTTTGCATATTAAAACAATATTAAATATGTGCTTTTTGTGGAACAAATATTTGTACTACATGATGACAATAAGTTTATAATATTTTGACATTCTTTGGTTCTTTATCTAAAATCATATTTTTAGACACAATATTTAGCATATCTTTGATAAATAGTAAATTCTTCTAAATCCATACATTTTAATTTAGTTTAGTGTTCTTTCTTTTGGTTTTTGGTTTGTTTTTGTGAGGCAGTTGGGGTAAGTGACTTGCCCAGAGCCACACAGTTAGGAACTATTTTGTGTCTCATGCCAGTTTTGAATTTAGATACTCCTGATTCCAGAACTGGTACTCTATTCACTCCATCATTTAGCTGGCCCAATCTTTTCATCAGCCAAGTTTATAAACATTTAATATCCATATCTTTGATACATTTTTTAACCTTTGCCATAGTGCAAAGCATGTTCTATATTTTATTTTTGTTTAGGTATTCTAAACAATTCTGTTTTTAATTATCAATGATATTATCAAAGCTCAGTATTCACTCAAATAGGTGTACCACTTTTAAACATATAAAAAAAAAATTAAAGGCCCCCTGTGTTTTGCTAGATATTTAATTATCCAATGAAAATGCCCACATTAGATGAGTATGTCTGGATATGTCTGGACTTTTTCTGAGTAGTTTTAGTATAGATAGGGATGAAAAGGTCAGCTTTATCAATAAAAATACTTGTTCTAGTCTTCAGGTTCATTGTCATCATCTTTGCATTGTTTTGCCCTTGAGAAATGCTTTTATTTTTTTTCAAAAGAAGTTACCAATTACACTTTTTTTTTACTTGTTTGTTGGTTTTTATTGGTCTTTTTATTGTTTTTGTTTTTTGTTTTTGTTTTTTTTTTCCCTCCACATCAACAAGACTACATAGTCTTGTAAAGGAATCATTAAGACACAGGAATTGTACAGTATGCTCTGAATGTTTTGGTTGGTTGTTTTATTGAGGGTTACACTGTATCAAAGCAAGAGTTGTCAGTTTTTGACATTGTTGATGTTTTTCTACCACTCTCCTTTACACTTCAGTGTGCTTGATTTTGCTTCATTGTAGGCTTAAATGATTCTTGAAGTCCTTGACTTCCCCACACAAACAGTTGCCATAATACCTCTAATTGTTACTAAAGTCTCCCCTTTAAAGAATACAAAGTTTGTTTCTTTTTAAGGAGTAAAATATATTTCTTAAATATAACAAAGAAAAGCAATAAAATTCAGAATTTTATTAGCAAGAAATTATCTAAATATGGTGATACTGCTCAATTTATTTTTACATGGTGAAGGTTAAATAGTCTAAGTGATCCTGATAACAGTCTGTGTGCACATGCACATATAGTCAGAACTGTCACAGAACTAAAACAATAAAAATTTGTGCTTTTCTCAATTAATTACACCACAGTACCTATGTCTTTAGGCCCTTCTTGACCTATAACTTCTTCATGATTTTTAAAGTCTCTTCTAGTTCTAAATCTATGATCTTTATCATGGAAGCTCAAAATATTAGCACTCTATCCCCATACTTAATCAACTATTGTCATTAATTAATTATTCCTAGTATTTCTAGTATCCATTACTTCATTTACATTTTCAGTTACTCTTTCATATTTGGATTACTTTATTCTCCTTACTTTTCTCTGCATTCTCAAGCATTTATTCCTTTAATTAATAATACACATCATTACCTGTCAAAATTACAAATATTTATTAATTTCTTTGTTTGTTTTTTTCATGTATTTACCCTGATAAGACATCTACCATGGTTTCCTTCCAATATAAATCCCAGCTTGCTCTAAGAACTCATGCCAACTTGCCTTTCCAAATTAATTTCCCACCTTCACAAATCCTCTACAACATTTAAATGTTTTGAACTCCAAATTTGCAAGACTTAGATTCAGAGCTTGGCTCATACTTATCATGTATGTGACCACTGACAATCTCTTAATTCCTTCGAATTTCAATTTTCTAATCTGTAAATTAAGCATGATTTTCTGAGTATTACTTATCTCAATGGGGCAAAAATGAGATGGTGATAGTAAAAGTAGTTTGAATACAATCAAAGCAATACAAAATATAATTTGCTTCAACTGCATGCTTTAATGTACATATAAAATACTTTAAAGCATTATATGTCAATTGCTTTTTGAACTCACTACACCCCACAAATATTTCTCAACATGATGGTGATGTTTCCTTTTCTCAGAGTTGTAAATAATATACTTTGCAAATATATCTAATTTTATCATCAAAAGAAGAAGACAGGTTATATTATTATCCTTAGATTACAGATGAAGAAATAGGTCTGCAGAAGTCATGACTTACCCAGCATCAAACAAATAGTATGTTTCTGAGAAAATTTGAAGTCAGAGTTTTCCTAACTCAGATGCAGCATGCTGTTTCCTTTTGACTCTTGAATCCCCTATTTTCCAGTTTATTTTTTTTTATTTTCCAAACATATGCATTGATAATTTTTTTAAATATTCGCCCTTGCAAAACTTTGTGTTTCAAATTTTTTCTCCCTTCCTCCCCTTAACCACCACCTCTAGACAGCAGAATGTTGAACATGCACAATTCTTCTATACATATTTCCACAATTATCATGCTGTACAAGAAAACTCAGATCCAAAAGCGAAATAAAATAAGAAAAACAAAAACCAAAATGCAAGCAAAGAACAGCAAAAAAAGTGAAAATACTATGTTGTGATCCACTCTCAATCTCCACATTGTCCTCTCTGCGTACAAATGGCTCCCTCCATTACAAGACAATGAGGACTGTCCTGAATCACTTCAGTGTTGAAAAGAGCCATGTCCCTCAGAATTGATCATCATATAATCTTTTTGTTGCTGTGTACAAAGTTCTCTTGGTTCTACTACTCACTTAGCTTTGCAACAGTTTATGAAATTCTCTCCAGGTCTCTCTGAAATCATCCTGCTGGGCATTTCTTATTTAGCAGCCACGCAGCAGGTATCCCCTCAGAAGTCAGAAGGGAGGCTTGCACACAATAGAACAATAATATTTCATAGCATTCATATGCCATAAATTATTCAGCCATTCTCCAATTGATTGGCATCCAGTTCCTTGCCTCTACAAAAAGGGCTGCCACAAACATTTTTGCACATGTGGGTAATTTTCCCATTTTTATGATCTCTTTGGGATACAGGTCCAGTAGAGATCATACTGATTCAAAGGGTATGCATAGTTTAATAGCCCTTTGGACATAGTTCCATATTGCTCTTAGAATGGTTGGATCTGTTCACAATTCCAGCAATGAATTAGTGTTCCATTTTTCTCATATGCCCTCCAACAGTCATCATTATCTTTTCCTGCCATATTAGCCAATCTGAGAGGTATGTAATGGCACCTCAGCATTGTGTTAATTTGCATTTCTCTAACCAATAGTGATTTAGAGCATTTCTTTTTTTCTATTTGTAAGAACTTTTTTTAAAATTTTTTTTAAAATTTTATTTGCAAAACATATGTATGGGTAATTCTTCAACATTAACCCTTACATAGCTATCCGTTACAGATTTTTTTCCCCCAACTCCCCACCCCTCCCCTAGATGGCAGGATATCCACTACATGTTAATTATGTTAAAATATTGGCAAATCGAATATACGTATACATATTTCCAAACTTATTGTTGTGCAAGAAAAATCTTATCTACACAAAAAATATATCAGATAAAGGAAACATAACGTAAGCAAACATCAATCAAGGAATATGAGAATGTTATGTTGTGGTCCACATTTCACATCCCTCTCTCTGGGTGTATATGGCTTTCTTCAGTGAACAATTGGAGGTGGTTTGAAACATTTCATTGTTGAAGAGAGCCATGTCCATGAGAGTTGATTGTCATATAATACTGTTGTTGCCGTGTATAATGATCTCCTGGTTCTGCTCATTTCACTCAGCATCAGTTCATGTAAGTCTCTCCAAGCCTCTCTGAAATCATCTTGCTGGTCATTTCTTACAGAACAATAATATTCCATAATATTCATATACCATAATTTGTTCAGCCATTCTCCAATTGAAGGGCATCTATTCAGTTTCCAGTTTCTAGCCACTACAAAAAAGGCTGCCACAAACATTCTTGCACATGTGGGGCCCTTTCTTTCCTTTATGATTTCTTTGGGATATAAGCCCAATAGAAATGCTGCTGGGTCAAAGGGTATGCACAGTTTGATAACTTTTTGAGCATAGTTCCAAATTGCTCTCCAGAATGGCTGTATCCGTTAGAACATTTTTATGTGACTAGAAATGGTTATAATTTTTTATCTGAAAATTGTCTGTTTGTATCCTTTGACCATTTAGCAATTGAAAAATGGCTTGACATTCCAGTTTGAAACACCAAAACATTTCTTATTCGGAGAGTAGCAAGCATATTTACTTTACTCCTCCCTTTAAAGGTTTTGCTTGGTAATAGTTTGTCACAATAATGGCAAACCAAAATGAATAAAACTACTAAAGAGACTCGTTCAGCATTTTCATTGCATATCAGTTTTTTGTTTTTTTTTTACTTCTTAAAAGTATTCAGGTTGATCTCTGACAGATAAAGTAGGAAACCTTCAATAGAAAGATTAATTTCAAACTTATCTAATGTAATAGCACCACATGAAAGAGCAATTTCTCAACTAGTAAGGGAGTATCTTAGGAAATTCATTCTTTTCATGCATTTTTTTTAATTCTTTATATAGGACAGTTTTCTAAATGTTGACAGAAACAGCATTAAATATATATTTGCTAACCATTATGTTTCTTAAGAGTTTATGAACCTTATTTAAACTTTACTTTTGGAACTAAGACCTCTGATATCTGATATAAGCACCATGTATTTATTAAAGGTTAAAAAATGAATTAATTATTTTATAAAATACTATGGCTTGGCCCATCATTCTATTGTTCCAATATGTACTTTTGTTTATTTTATAATTTCTTTGGGGTATTTTATTTATTTAATTTCACTTTGTGTCTTTCAGATGATCGAGACTGCTCATTTGAAGTGGGTTTTTGTGGTGTTGGTGGCCACCATTGTTTGTGCAGTTTTATGATTATTCTTAATCTTGATTGATGGATTTAATGAAAATCAATCAGCTGAGGTGTCATTAATCCTCTCACTTTTTATCAATGATTGGAAGACTTGACAGAGTAGCAGACAGCCAATTTTGAAGTCAAGAAGAATGATCAAATCCTTTAAAGAATACTAGTCATAATATCTCAGTAACTCAGGAAAACTTTAAAAGCTTTTAATTACAGATGATTTGCCACAGCATCAATGGAGGGAAGTTCCATATTAGGAGTTCCCCAACAGGTCTGAAATCAAGAAATTGCACCCTCATGATCTCCATTCTTTCTTCATTGACCAAAATAATAATAATTAAAAAAAAATAACAAAACATCATGATAGCTAACTGGCCTATAGGTACCCCATAATGATGAGACTTCAGAGTTCATCTCATTCATGCTCTCAAAATGAATGCCTAAACCTTCCTAATAAGTGATCAATTTCTCTAATTGCTTCAGCTGGGTGTCACAGGGAATAGAGTTCTATCCATTTCATGGAGTCAGCAAGAATGGGTTAAAATACGTTTTCAGATACTTAATAGCTATGTGACTGGGAAATTTAACAGCTTCAGACTGACTCAATTTCCTTACATGTAAAATGGAGATATACATAATACTCCTCAGGATTGTTCCAAAGATAAAATGAGATATTGTTTGAGGTTCTTAGAACAGTGACTAGCAAAGAATAGGTTCTATATAAAAGCTTATCCCCTCCTCCCCTATAATTGTTTTAAAGATATTCCTATGAAGCTAAAATCTTTCTTTAAAATTTTATCCAGTTAACCACATAATTATCCAATTTAAACAGTTAGATACTTGTAAGAACTAAATTTAGAATTGTGTTTAACAGCATAGACATTTTTTTAGGGTTAAAAATTTGAGTTGTATGGCATTCACCACTTGAAATAAATACTGTAATAGGAATGACTATGATTTGCATGTGTTTTTCTATTTACTTTGAGAACAGAAGGATAAGAAAAAAAATTTGAATAAATTTTTATTAAAATTTATTTTTATTACTTCCCGAGGAAATATTTGAAGTGGAAAAATTCCAATCACAAATATAACAGTTTCATATTCTGAAGAAGGGCAGAATACTTCATAGAATGCTATAAATTCTTGTGCTCCACCTTGGACCATTTCTTGAATCATCACTTGATTCATTGAATTTTCAAATTTCTGATGTTTAATTCACTAACTAACTTGTAACAACACAACAAAATTTTTCACCACTTTCTATGCTCAATTAGTGTGTTTAGTTTAAAAAAAAACTATGTCTAAATTATATAATGCTATCCATTTTAATAATAATAATATAGGAGTTTTTTAACAATAACTTACTATTTCTGTAATAAATATAGTATCTATATTATATATTATCTAATTATTAGGTGCTATTTAATTATTAGGTCTGATAATTAGATAATTATCTCATAATAAATATCATAGATATATACTATATAATACATAGTAATAATAACATATAGATAGAATAAAATATTCCATTGAAATTTTATTTATGGGGGCAGCTAGGTGGTGCACTGGATAGAGTACCAGCGCTGAAGTCAGGAGGACCTGAGTTTGGATCTAGTCTCAGACAATTAACATTCCCTGGCTGTGTGACCCTGGGCAAGTCACTTGGCCTCAATTGCCTCGGCAAAAAAGAAAAAAAAAAAAAAAAGTAAAGAAAGACATTTTATTTATGAAGTGTACAAATACAGATATGGTTATGCTGCTAATTTTCTGAGAACTATTAATTCAGAAGTCTTATGTAGTAACCCAAATTGCTGATTTCAAAATCAACAGTATTGATCAACAAGAAATCTCCAAATAAAAATTATGAAGACATGGAGATAAGGTTATTTAAAAGCACATCAGGTCACAGACTTTGTTCAGCAATTTGGACATTTATCACTAACAATGCATGAGTTTTTATTTTATTTTGTACTCTTCCGCTCTATTCCATCTTACCTGTGATTTCATTGTTATAAGGAGCAACCCATAATAATGAGGCACTAGTATGTCAGATCCACATTTACCCTGCATTTTCAGTCTTAAACATTTGCCTAGTTCACTGAGTCCTTAAGTGATTTGCTAGGGATTTCATGGGAGGTATAGCATAGGAAGCTTGTGTTAGGGAGTCAGGAAGACCCACTTCTTCCTGACTCTGGGGTTGACTGCTATAAAAGTATTATCACTTTGTAATAAACACTATATGACTATCTTATGGTGTTATAACAGAACTACTACAATTGGTGTTTAGCCAAACTTGGCAGTGACTTTGCCTCTTAAAAATTTATGGTAAGATCAAGAAGAGGACACTGATTCCTTAAAACAAAAACAACAACAACAAAAGTCGTGGCAACTACAACCACCACTACAATTACAACAACCTTAAGCTTTTGTTTGGAATTTGAGGAGCAAATTTGATTTAAAAAGTTATTGTATTTCAATAGTGATTCTTATTTTAGTAAGCCTAACATTCTATCACCACACTCCTACTAAGGCCCATTGTCATATGTTTTTCTTGTTGTTGTTGTTGTTTTCCCTAAGGAAAAGTAAAGGACTTGCTTTATTCTCAACAGTTTGTTTGAAAAATCAAACATATAAGTTTGAATTAATTGATCACCAAATGAATATTGAATACTTATTATGTAAAACGTACACAAATGGGATATATTTAAAGGGATATAAAACAGTCTCTTAAAGGAGAACAGAACCTAATGGGAGAAATAAGGCATAAATGTCTGAAAAGTTAAAATGATAAAAGAGAAATGAAACAAACAATACTAAGAGGCAGTAACTAAAACAAACAAACAACAAATAAACGTATTTTATCTATTATTTATTTTTTGCTAATTTCCCACAATAAGTGCTACAGAAATTCAGAGAAGGAATCTTGGACAAATTAATAAAGGGAATTGTTTTGTTTTCTCATCATTCTATGTTAGCAACAACAAAATAAATTTAATAAAAATACATTACAACTTAAAATTAATATGTAAATATTAATAAAAACAAAGTAAAAATTCTACAAGTGCATACCATGAATAAATACTGGATATTTTGTGATTGTGGGACACTTTGTCAATCCAGTTATATCAATTTCATTTTGGAAAATTCCACTTTTTCTACTCAACTTATTTAAAATTCACAAATCAGTGAGAAACCTCAAAAAAGTGTCAGTCAAATAGCCATAGGATAACTAGAGATCTAGCAATATAGCACAATGCTTAACCAATTTAAAAAGCATTTCTAACCATTGATTGATTTAAATCTTTTTTTTTTTTTTTTTTTTTTTTTTTTTTTTTTTTTTTTTTTTTTTTTAGGAAGCTGCTCTAGGTCTCCAAGTTTCCCTCAAAAACCACATGAAACCAAGCCTCTGAACAGAGTCTGATGGAACAAAAGCACCTTCCAACCCAAGATAGAATAGAAAAACATTAAGAAAGGTCAGTCTCACTGGGTTGAAAAGGGTGTTCAGTCCAGCTCAGATGGATTACGAAAAAGCTAGGGAGAGTATCTTAAGCACAGCAAATCAGCAACTAAGACTCTAAGTCTTGACTCAGTAGAGAAGCAAATCAGCGGGGCAGTTTCAAGTCCCAGCACAGAAGGTAAATTCTGGGAAACTAGGCTGTTTCCTGAAAAGAGCAGGCAAAGCTATCCCCTATAAACACAAGAGACCCCTGTGCTCAAAGCCAAGGCTCAGAGATGTACAGAAAGCTTGGGACAGTGCCCCTTTGACCCCAGGAGCAGAGCTCAGTCATAAAAATTTAAAAAAAAAGAAGAAATACCAAAAGAAAAGGAAAACAATGAGCAAGAAAGAGAAAAGAACCTTGACCATGTAAAACTATTATTGTGACAGGGCAAACCAAAACACAAACTCAAACAAGGACAAAAGGTGCACAGAAAAAAATCTCAAAAAGTGATATGAATCAGTCTCAAGCCCAAAGAGGCTTCTTGAATGTGCTCATAAAAGCCTCTAAAAGGCAAAAAAGAAAGGTAGAAGTAAAAATTAGAAAGGGCATGAAAGGTATGTGTGAGAGAGTCAAGAGCTTGGAAAAGGAAGAAAAAATTGTCTGAAAAAAAAAACTTCTTAAAAAGTAGAACTAATCAAATAGAAAAAGAAATACAAAAGCTAACTGAAGAAAATCATACATTAAAAGTAAAACAGGGCAAATGGAAAATAATGACGAGGTGAGACAGCAAGAATCAATCAAACAAACTAAAAAAAAATTTGGAAAAATGGAAGAAAATGTGAAACATCTTGTTGGAAAAAAAAAAAAAAACTGACCTGGAAATTAGATCCAGAAGAGACAATTTAAAAAATTTTGACCTACTTGAAATCCATGACCAAAAAAAAAAGAACGTTGATAATATGCTTAAGAGATCCTTAAGGGAAATTGCCCACATATTCTAGAAGCAGAGGGCAAAACATTAATTGAAAGAATCCATTGATCGCCTAAGGAAAGAGATCCAACAAGGAAAACTCCAAGGAACATTGTTGTAAAAATCAAAAACTACAACATCAAGGAAAGAATACTGTAAGCTGCCAGGCAAAAACAATTAAAATATCAAGGAGCAACCAACAGGATTACCCAGGATCTGGCAGCTTCTTCAATAAAGAATTGGAAGGATAGCAATACCATATTCCAGGAGGCAAAGGACCTAAGGTTGCACAAAGGGTATGGCTCTGAACGGACTTTGATGTAATAATATCAAAGAAAAAGTCATTAAGTGGTGGGAAAAGGCCTGTACTTCAAGGAGTATAATGGGACAATTACTTCACATGAAGAGACCCAAAAGACCTATTACAATTGAGGGGAAAAGGGAAGAAGGAAGAGCATTGTCTGAAGCTTGATCTTATCAGTTTTGGCTCAAAGAGGAAATAACTTAATCATTCATTTGGGTAGAGAAATTTATCTAACCCTATAAAGAAGTAGAAGGAGAATGAGGAAAGAAATTAGAGGGACATTATAGAAGGGAGGGCAAAAATACTAAGGGAAAAAGTAAGAGAAGGATAGAAGGGGTTATAGAAGATAAAATAGTGGGTATAGTGGTTTAAAAACACTACTAAAAGAAGGAAAAGGAGTTATAGAGATAAGGTGTGGGGGGATGGGATATAAAAACATGACTAAAGACAGGGTAGAGAGAACAAACATATATATATACAGAGGAGAAAATAAGATGAAGAGAAATACAGAGCTGGCAATCATAACTGAATGCAAATGGGAAGAACTCTCCCATATAGGGATTGAAGGTAATAGCAGTGTGGATTAAAAAATAGGATCTTAGGGGGCAGCTAGGTGGCACAGTGGATAGAGCACCATCCCTGAAGTCAGGAAGACCTGAGTTCAAATGTGGTCTCAGACACTTAACATTCCCTAGCTGTGTGATCCTGGACAAGTCACTTAACCCCAATTGCCTCAGCAAAAAGCAAAAAATAATAAATAAATAATAGGATCTTAAATATGTTGTTTACAAGAAGCACATTTCACATAGAGAGACACATACAGAGTAAAGGTTTAAAGCCTTAAACAGAATTTATTATAATTCAGTTGAAGTAAAATAATAATAATAATAATAATAACAATAAAGCAGGGGTAGCAAATCTCATCTGAGAAAAAGCAAAAATAAAATATATCTTATTAACAGGAATATGGCAAGAAAAGTATCTCTTGATAAAGGGCACTGTAAATGATGAAATAGTAATGATCCTAAATTTGTACACACCAAGTAGTAGAGCAGCCAACTTCCTAGAGAAGATTTTAACCCAGCTCTAGGAAGTAATAGACAGCAAGACTATATTAGTGAGGGACTTCAAACTTCCTTTCTCAAAATCAGACAAATCTAACCATAAAATAAACAAGAAAGTAACTATGGAGGTTAATATGATCCTAGAAAATTACAGACCAATCTCTCCAATGAATGTTTATGCAACAATTTTAAAATATTGGCAAAGAGATGACAGCAACTTATCAACAGGATAACATACTATGACCAAATAGGAGTTATACCAGGAATGCAGAGCTGATTCAACATAAGGAAAACAATTACCATAACTGATCATGTCAATAACAAAATCAACAGAAATCACATGAAAATTGAATAAAGACAGAAAGCAATACATGGTTTTCTCAGCAGTATGTGGCACCTTCAGAAAAATTAACATGAATTAAAAACACTAGAGAGCATAAAGGGAGCTTTACTTAAAATAATAAGCAGTATCTATCTAAAATCAACAGCAAACTATTTTTAATGGAGAGAAGCTGGATGCATTCTCAGTAAGATCAGGTGTGAGAGAAGGATGTGCATTATCATCACTGTTATTCCACATTGCACTATAAATGATGGCTTTAGTGATAAAAAAAAAGAAAAAAGAAAAAGAAATTAAGGGAATTAGAACAGGCAATGTGGACATAAAACTATCAATCTTTGCACATAATATGATGATATACTTAGAGAATCCTAGAAAAAATTTAAAAAAAAAAAACTACTGGAAACAATTAAGAGTTTTAGCAAAGTTGCAGGTTTATTTTCTAACCTGCATTTCTATATGTTACTGACAAAGACCATCAGCAAGATATAGAAAGAGAAATTCCATTTGAAATAAATATAGATAAAATGAAATGCTTTCTGGGTCTACTTTATTTATGTGAGAAATGTTTTATAATTATATTCAAATCCAAGAACTATATGAACATAATTATAAAACACTTCTCACATAAATTCAGATCCAAACAATTGGAAAAAAAAATATTCATTGCTCATGGGTAGCCTGAGTTAATGTAATAAAAATGACAATTTTGCCAAAATGATTCTAGCTGTTTAGTGCTAAAATATTGATATTAATCAGTAACAAAAATGATTTTATAGAACTAGAATTAATAATAACAAAATTCACATGGAAGAAAAAAAGATCATGAAAATCAAGGGAATTCATGAAAAAAAAAGTACAAAGAAGGGTGGCTTAACAGTACCAAACCTAAAACTCTATTATAAAGTGGCAGTCATCAAAAGTTATTTCCTCCTAAGAAATAGAGTGATGAATTAGTGGAATAGACCAGATACACATGACACCATATTCAAGATCTATAATACTATAATATTTCATAAACCCCCAAATAACAGCTTCTGCAATAAGAACTCACTACTTGACAAAAATAGTTGAGAAAGCTGCAAAATAATGTGAGAAATTTGAATAGACCTACATCTCACATACCATACTAAGATAAAATCAAAATGGATAAATGATAATACCATATACAAATCAGGAAGGCAAGGTATAATTTATCTATCAGATCCTTGGAGAAGAGAGAAATTGATGGCCAAAGTAGAGCTAGAGAACATTATGAAAAGCAAAATGGATAACTTTGTGTAAATTAATTTGGAAAAGTTTTGCACAAACAAAACTAATAGAAACAGGATTAAAAGGGAAATATAAAGGTAGTTAAAAAAATTACACACAGTATTTCTGATGAAGGTTTCATTTCTAAAATACATAAAGAATTCTGTCAAATTTCTAAGAATACAGGTCATTCCGCAATTGACAAATGATCAAAGAATATGAACAGACAATTTTCAAATGACAAAAATTAAAGCCATCTATAGTTATATGAAAAAATTCTCTAAGTCACTTTTGATTAGAAAAATACAAATTAAAACAACTCTAAGATACCACTTCACATCTCTGAGATTGACTAAGATGACAAGAAGAGACAATTATAAATGTTGGAGGGAATGTGGGTAAAGTGGGACTCTAATGCATTGTTGGTGGAATTGTGAAGTATTCTAACTATTCTTTAGAGCAATTTAAAACTTTTCCCAAAAGGGCTATAAAACTTTGCATATCCTATGACTCAACAGTGCCATTAATGGTTCTTTATTCCAAGGAAATCTTAAAGGAGGGAAAAGGACCCACAATTCCAAAAAAAAAAAAATGTTTTTAGCAGCTCTTTTTGTGGTAGCAAAGAATTGGAAAATGAGTAGATGCCCATAAATTGGGGAATGGTTGAATAAGTTGTGGTATATGAAGAAAATGGAATAATATTTTATGTAAAAATGATGAACAAACTGGTTATAGAAAAGCCTGTAAAAATTTACATGAACTGATGTAAAGGAAAACAAGCAGATGTACATAATGACAGCAAGAATGTGTAATGATCGACTATGACAGGCTTGGTTCTTCTCTGTGGTTCAGTGATACAAAGCAATCCCAGTAGAAAATGGCATCTGCATCCAGAAAAAAAAAAAAAAAAAGGATTAAGGATACTGAATATAAATCAACATATGTTTTCTTCACTTTTTTTTTTTTTTAATCTCTCCCACGGTTTTGCCTTTTGCTCTGATTTTTTTTTCTCTCAACATGATTCCTAAAGTAATGTGCATTAACAATAAATAAATTTACTAGGAAAAACAAAACAAAAATAAAAAAAAATAGAATGAGGTTTATATAACTCATTCTTGAAGCTAATTTTCTTTCCAATATAACAATGGCTAATATTTATAAAGTACTTTAAGCACACATATATCTTTTCTATTCACTCTGTGAAATAAATGAAATTGTTAATGTATTTTACAGATAATAAGTAAGGTTGAGAGACTTTTGCCTAGGATTATACAGTTAGCAAGCATCTAAGATAGGATTTTAGTTCAAATCTTGATAATCACAGTTTCAACATTTTATCGACTGTACCACCTTGCTGCTTCAATCTCTCCTTTAAATTGTTTATCTCTGTTTTGTGTTCTATTCATTGGACTGACATATCAGCCTCGTATATTCTGGCTTTCTAATTTTCAACAGTAAATCCTACCCACTGCCAACAACAATTCTTCCTTTTCTTTGCTCATACTTCTGTAATTAACAATTATGGAATGGTTTCCTATTTCCACCTTCACCAAAGCCAAGTTCCATCACTGAAAATTAAAATTCTCGATCTCTGTCTTCCCTTCTCTTAGAACTTTATTTGCTTCTCTTATCTGAAAATAAACATTGTTGAAATCATTTCCACCAATAATCTCACAATCCAATATGATTAAAAATAAAGATTACCACAAATTTGTCTCTTTTTTACATAAATACATATGGATTTCTTCATAGCTGATATAAGTGACAATCTGATGTGTTACTATTGGTTTTAGATGGTTTATTCCTTCATTTGTTTGTTGTTTGCTTTATGCTTTAGTGAAAGTTTCTGTGCATTGATAGCAGAAATTCATTATAGAATTGAGCATCTTCTGAATCTCCTTTCTTGGGACACACACACACACATACACACACACACACACTCACACACACACATTCTCAAGCATCTTGATTTTTCATCTTGTTGGAAGCACTTCTAGTTTTATACTTAGAAGAGTATACACATACTTTTATATGATTTGCTGATTTTCCCAATCCTCTTTCAGATGTGAAATTTGGAATTCCCTTTGCCAACTTTTGTTCACTTTCAGTTCACCAAGCATGAGCTTTTTAAAGGTAATTTGCTCTAAACAAAAATTGCTTCATCCAATTCTAGTTTAAAATTTACATGACAAAAAAAAATTGAAGCATAATATATTGATATCAAAAATTCCACTATGCCTTTTTAGGATATCTTGTATTCATAAACAAAATTCCTTATCAATAATTTTTCAAGAGATTTTGGTCATATTTATTTATTAAAAGTACAACTATTAATATGACTTCTGGAGAACATTTGACAAATAATGTAAAATAAAGACTTTGAAACAAAATTCTATACTCATAATATTATTTTAATATGTGTGACCTCTATGCCATTTATGTGATGAAAAGTTGGTTAATTCTTCCCCTTCTTTAAAAATAACCATTAAACTCTTATTTGGCCAAAATGAACTTTTGTCCTTTTTAGTAAGATCCAGACTTAGCCCTGCTAGTTTGAGGATTAATCAATACTCTGCTAACTGCTCCATTAATCCTCTCTTGCTGCCTTCCTCTCTCATCTTTCCAGAAGGCTGTTCCCTGTTGTTACCTCACAACAGATAATTGATTTTCTAAGGTAATAATTTGAGAAGCTTATCAGTGATTTTTCTCCCTTTCCTTTTACTGTCAGTTCTTACTAGGTTTTGACAGCTAATATTCATTTCTGATTATCTAAAATAGATCATTCTATCATCCAGCCTAATATAGAATTCTGTGGCCACTGTAGGCAATAAATAAACAAATAAAATAGATAATTCACTTAAGAAAAGTTCTCTTATAAATGACATCAAATCAAGATTCTTAAGCAGAGGAGCCCCCAGGGGGTGTTTAAATAATTTCCTTGTGTGTTTAACAACATGGAACATGATTAAAATTAATTGGGACATCAAGCATGCTCAAACTTTATGTTCTAACCATACTTTCATGACAAATTTGATCCATTCTGACATGAGAAAATCATAACTCTAGCAGCTGAAAGGAATTCCCTGCTCTGGACTTATTTCTGGTATTTAATGATGACTGTGAAAGCTTGAATCATAAGTGTTGTGCATATGTGTATAAAGCCCTTGTTCTGGAACCCCTGTGGAATGAAGGATCACATGGTATGAGTTATTAGAATGGGGGAAAATATCACATTTCTCTTGGTTTGGGTACTTTTCCATAACATAGAAAAATACTTTTATCCAGATATCCTGATGTACTGCTACCATTTTATTGCTCACTTAAATGCAATTCAACAAATTTTTTCTTAAATTTTTCCTGTAAACAAAAGACAGTTTAGGGAAAGAGGAAAACAATAATAGAATAATTCCAAGAAATTTTAGTATCTTGGCAGAGTTAAATCTACACAAAATATAACGTAATTTGAAGAGGCAAAGAACACTAATACTTGAATGATCAGGAAAGATGCACTTTAATCGAACTTTGAAGGAAGGCAGAAACTCTAAAGGATGAAGAAATATTGTTCAATATATAAAACTCTGGGAATGGAGTTAAATTTGAAATATTTATCAAACATGGAGATGCAAATGTCTAGTAAGCAGCTAATAATATAGAACTACAGATTGGGACAGAATAAGAGTAGATATAGTTGTATAAATCATTTTAATTCATATGAAAATCAAACACTAGGGGTTGACTAACAAAGGAAATGTGTATACTAAGAAAATGTTCAGGGTCAGAGAAGGGCAAAAGAAGCAGAGAATTCATTACATGACAAAAGAAGAATAAAAAAGAAAAAAAAGAAAAAATCCATTCAATACATCAATTTTAGTCTCAATGTTCTTGTTTCTAATCCCTAAGAATTAGGGTTATCCTGATGCTCTCTAGAAATCTAGAGCTGTCTGCTGCTTTTGGTCTAGATTATACCCAAAGCCAAGATCTCCAATTGAATTGAGTGAGGAGATTACTATCTGGGAGTTTCCCTTAAGAACAAGAAGGGGTTTGAGATTTCTAATCCAGGACCACCCTTCTCCCAAAGATCACAGTTTAGATCAGAATCATAACTAAATAATAAAGTAATTAATTAGAAAAGAATTGTAAAAGAATAACAAAAATAAATAGCAATGAAATATTTTTAAAATCTACCTCATTCTCACCCCATCCCTACTTATGTCTGTATATTTATATATACCCATATGCACATTAATGTGACGTTAGGATCTGTTCCACAACCAAATTCTCAAAAATTCAAACACTGGGGTAAAGACAGATTTAAATGTCACTAATAATGCCTTGTATTATATCTAGAAATCTCCCAAAATAAAATTGTGCTTCTTTGCTTCTTGGATCTGGTAGCAACTTGATATGTTCCAGGAACAATCTCCTCAATCCCCTATTCTCTTGATATTCTAAGAATCTAGATAATCTGATGGTACGGTGCCTTATATTGATTGACAATATTTTACCATTGATGTTTCAGATAAATTTCATCACTCAATCATCAGCAAATCTTCACAGCTTGGTTCTTCTCAGAGGGCTCAAGTTTTGTTCTTACCTGTATTTGGATGACTGGATTCCAATCAACTCTTTCTCACCACAGGCAGCAGAAGTTGTTCTTCTTTTGTGCTCAGTACCTCTCTGTAAAAGAAGAGATAAACCGTCCTACTCTTTTCTATTGATGTGGCAACTCTCCTGCTCTCTCCCTCAGAGTTCAGAAAAACTCCAGGTAGGCTTCAAAGTAATGGCTGGGGAGAAGCAAAAGCTATAAGATTCTGCCAACACCAATGCAGTCTATACCCATTTTATTAGAGTCCCCAACATCTGGTGAATGAGGGTTACAATTTTCCAGCTTTGATGAGGATACACAAAACTCATTTTCATTCTGATCAAAATTTTTATAATACAGTTCCACGTAAAGATTTCTCTATCATTGGCAAATTATTCAAGTGTCAGCCAGTAAGTATAAGTAGAGAAGGTTCAAACAAGCTCAGAGAGAAAGAACAGGGACCCTCTCACTCTCTCCACACAGAAATAGTTCACACCACCATGATTAAGCATCTTCCCCACCCTTCCTACCTTCTTTTCTTATTCTGATCCCTTGGGCTAAAAGAACATTCTTCATTTCTCATCCTCATTACCTCTTCTTCTGCTTCCTGTGGTAGAAAGGTGAGAAAAATCTATTTAAATTAATTCAAGTCTTAGATATGCCTTTGTGTCTTTCAGGTTAACCAAAATGCAAATATTCTGACCTCACCTTTCTTAAGTTTAAAAGAGTAGATAAAATTTTGAATAGGGCTCTGAATGAACTAGATAATCATTTGATGAGTTGATTTGAGTATTGTCTGGCTATCTTGTATGGTTTTATAATTTGGGTGCTCAAGAATTTACTTGCCTTTCCCCCTTTTTATGACATTATCTCCTTTACATCCATAATAAAGAATGCTTTTACTAGGCAACAGCTAAATGCAGGAGATTGAATTTATAAAAAGAAATCATGCTTTTGTGACTTTCTTTCTTCTTTCTTTCTTTCCTTCCCCTGATCCCCCCCATCCGCTGATCAATTTCCCTGTCCATACCACAAATGATCCATTCTCTATTACACATCACTACCCAAATGTTTCTTTAGACTTCAATAATAAATGAGAATTATTAATTGAACCAAAGAGGATAGAGAGCCAGGCTTAGAGTCAGGAATATTCTTCATGAGTTCAAATCTGGCCTTAGACACTTACTACCTGTTTGACTCTGGCAAGTCATTTAACCCGGTTTCTCTCACTTTCCTGATCTGTAAAATGAGCTGGAGAAGCAAATAGTATCTTTAACAAGAAAACCACAAATGGAGTCAGAGTCATTCATAACTTAAAATTACTGAATAACAGAAGGATTAAAGGGTAGACTCCATAATGATATTATTTTTGTCCATTGTGGAGAGAGAAATGATGATAATCAATATTTGTATGATGCTTTTTATAAAGCATTATACAAATTTTATCTCATCTGATTCTCAGAGCAATATCATGAGGTAGATGCCATTATTATCTGCATTTTAGAAATGAAGAATGTGAGGCAACAGACATTAAATGGTGTTACTAAGTTTCTAAGGCTAAATTTGAAATCAGTTTTTTTTTTTTTTTCCCTGACTCTTCTTAGGACACTCTATTCATTATACTAGTGGTTTTAAATTAAATAAAAATAAATCTTAAACTATTCATAAGGATCCCTGGTGGCTGCATGACTTAGAGAACCATGCATTTATATAGCTAGATATATGTAAATATAGTTATTAATATACCAACACATGAAAATCAAATATGAACTATATTTTTAATCAGGCTTTGACCACATTCAGGGCGACTGTAGATAGCATTTGGCTTGTAGGCCTATGTTTGACACATCTGTACTACACAGTGTAGCAGTCTCAGACTGTTATCATTCATATTTTTTCTTTGGCCTTCAGTTATATTACATTTCATTACACTCGGTTTCTGTCTTAAATCAATTCATCTATGTAGCCCTTGAAACTCTAACTTACCTAAACATTGTCTCCTGTGACAAGTCTGACCCTAAGGTCATTATTATCATTATTTCATCTGAATAATTGATTAATTGTACCTAACATTTTTTTCTTTTGGAATTAAACATTTGATTTCTAAAACTATAATGCTAACATGGGATCTTCTAATGATGATTTACAAGTAAACATTGCAAATCATATTTTCAAGATGTTTTATTTTTGCCTGTTGATTCCTGGTTAGTTATAAATGTACACACCACACTCATAGAAACATGTCTAATGGATAAATGTGTCCTCTTCAAAGTCATTACAATCACATTTTCTTTCGTATGAGAAAAAAGCTTTTGTGGAGAAAGCTTTATTCCTCATTTCTCAGTAGTCTTAGCAGAACTAATATCCCTACAGTTGTATTCTGAACTTAGAATTGATAAGGATGAAATTTAGATATCATATCTTTATCTCAGCCTGAAATATAACATGTTGGCAAACCTTGATTCATTTTGTAGTTCAGATTTAGTTGTCTGGCATCATGAAATACCTAACAAGATAACTATGCAATAAGATGAAGATTTCTTACAAAATGAAGAATAGAAATCCAATTTTATCCCTGCCCTGATCTCCTATTTTCACAGCCATCAATTGAAGATGTTCTCAAAGAAAAAGCAATCATGCTCTCTTCTTTGATGTTTATATGTAAGCCATTGATCTCCTGATGGTAGCCTACAATTATGGTCAGTTTTTCTTGTGTCTTGAACTTCATATGTTTTTACATGATCCTGTTTTACTATGAATTTGTGGAGATGTCTATATAGATGTATAACTCACTCAGAACCTTTCCCCAATTTTAGCATTTGAAGACAAATCACTTCATTCACCAAAAGATCAAAGCCAAAAATCCAGATGTCATAAACAAAGTCAATAATTGATTGTCAGCCTTTAATCAAGTCTTCTGATATCCCAGTTTATGATTTCAGACCAGAATAAAAATTATCTTGACATTCAATGTAGCAGTACTTTGTTTTTAGTGATATCCGTGATAATTAAGCCGTTTGCCCAAAGTGAAAGCCACAGCAAAATATTTAACTTTTTCTGATTGTTCAATAAAGGTCTGTTGCTAGAGTCTCAGGCTTATCCAAGTCTGGGCCAAGAAGGCAAAAAATTCATTTCTATTTTGTGTTCTTAATATATGCATACATAATTATTATACAATTAGTGATTAAATATATTTTTGTATAATTATATTTTAAATATAAGATATAATTACAATAAAATGTGTAATTATTGTTTTATAATAAAATATTTTATTTATTATGATATTTTGCAGGGGTAGTGTTTTGTTCAAGAGCCAGACTATGCTGAACTTCTCAGCCTGAAAATATCATGAGATTACTACAAAGCTAAGTATTTTTTCTTTGAACTTCATAACTTGACCCCATCAAAAAAAAAGTTATCTATTTAGACTGGCACAGTTTAACTTAGAGAATTGCACATTATATCCTCCCTTAGAGGATGGGTAATTCTGCATGATTTGCCTTTAAAGAGAGCATTTCAAAACTACACTGACTAATGGGATATAAGGCTGTCAAATAAGTGATTTCCTTTTTAGAGATACTTAGGTATTTGCAGAAAATAAAATTATGTCTACCTGAAAGTAATTCCTCCTACCTTCCCTACCCCTTCCCTCCCCGCCAAATAAATGGAAGAAGTCATTTCAGCCAAAATACCAATAAGATAGAATAATGAAATAGACTAAACGTTATTCTTGAAAAGACATTGTGGAAATATACTGAGACTATTTTTTGAGGAGACTATGTGAAGGGTGAAGGGGGGATATAACTTTATGTCCTGCTGCACTGAAAATTTTTTAAAAATGGTTGTGATATTTTATTTATGAAGTAATAATCCCTGCTGCTGTATATATCTGTCTTTCTTTCTCCATATCCCCCTAAATTTCTATATTTCTCTTGCATTCCCTTTTTGTTTCTCTGTCTCTTATCTTTCTGCCTTTTGTCTCTCTGTCTTTTTCTTTTCCTGTCTTTTTCTCTTTGTCTCACATAAACACCCAGACACTTCAAGTGAAACCAATGAAATCCATATTTAGGTCACCAAGGCAGAATAACTTTACTGATGAAATTCTTGTAAAGGAACCAATAATACATCTTTATATGTGCAAAAATTCTTTTTTTTTCATTTTTTTTATTAAAGCTTTTTATTTGCAAAACATATGCATGGGTAATTTTTCAACACTGACCCTTGCAAAGCTTTCTGTTACAATTTTCCCCTCCTTCCCCCCACTCCCTCCACTAGATGGCAGGAAGTCTAATACATGTTAATTATGTTAAAATACTTGACAAATAGGATATGTGTAAATATATATTTATACAGCTGTCTTGCTGTATAAGAAAAATAGAATCTATAAGAAAAAAAAAAAAAAAAAACCAGAGAAGGAAAACATAATGCAAGCAAACATCAATAGAGAGCATAAAAATGCTATGTTATGGTTAACACTCAGATCCTGTAGGCCTCTCCCTGGGTGTATATGTCTTTCTTCATCACTGAACAACTGGAACTGGTTTGAAACATTTCATTGTTGAAGACAGCCATGTCCAACAGAATTGATCATCTTATAGTCTTGTTGTTGCCATGTAAAATGATCTCCTGGTTCTAATTATTTCATTTAGCAACAGTTCATATAGATCTCTCTAGGCCTCTCTGAAATCATCCTACTAGTCATTTCTTATAGAACAATAATATTCCATGACATTCATATACCATAATTTATTCATCCATTCCCTGATTGATGAGCATCCATTCAGGTTCCAGTTTCTAGCCACTACAAAAAGGGCTGCCACAAACACTTTTGCAAATGTGGATTCCTTTTTCTCCTGTAACGATCTCTTTGGGATATAAGCCCAATAGAAACACTGCTGGGTCAAAAGGTATGCCACAGATTGATAATTTTTTGAGCATAGTTCCAAATTGCTCTCCAGAATGGTTGTATCCATTAACAGTTTAACCAACAATGTATGAGTCCCAGTTTTCCCACATCCCTTCCAACATTCATCATTATCTTTGCCTGTCATTTTAGACAATCTGACAAGTGTGTAGTAGTATCTCAAAGTTGTCTTAATTTGCATTTCTCTGATCAATAGTGATTTGGAACATCTTTTCATAGCACTAGAAATGGTTTTAATTCCATCATTTGAAAATTGTCTGTTCATATCCTTTGACCATTGATCAATTGGAGAGTGGCTTGAATTCTTAGAAATATGAGACAATTCTCTATATATTTTAGAAATGAGGCCTTTATCAGAACTCTTAAATGTAAAGATGGTTTCCCAATTTACTACTTCCCTCCTAATCTTATCTGCATTACTTTTGTTTGTACAAAGCCTTTTTTTAACTTAATATAATCCAAATTATCTATTAGGTGTTCAATTAAGAGTTCAAATTCTTCATTGGACACAAATTCCTTCCTTCACAGATCTGAGCGGCAAACTATCCTATGTTCCTCTAATTTGCTTATAATATCACTTTATGTCTAAATCATAAACCCATTTAGATCTTATCTTGGTATGTGGTGTTAGCTGTGGGTCAAGCCCTAATTTCTTCCATACTAGTTTGTAATTTTCCCAGCTGTTTTTGTCAAATAATAAGTACTTATCCCAAAAGCTGGAGTCCTTCGGTTTATCTAACGCTAGATTGCTATAGTTATTGTCTAGTTTGTCCTGTGATCCTATCCTATTCTACTTATCGACTACTCTATTTCTTAGCCAGTACTAAATGGTTTTGATGACTGCTGCTTTATAATATAGTTTTAGATCTCGTACAGCAAGGCCACCTTCATCACCATTTTTTTTTCAATAATTCCTTTGAAATTCTTGACATTTTGTTCTTTCAGATGAACTTTGCTATTATTTTTTCTAGATCTGTAAAATAATTTATTGGAAGTTTGATTGGTATGAAAGTAAATAAATAAATTAATTTGGGTAGTATTGTCATTTTTTGTTATATAGCTTGGCCTACCCATGAGCACTTGATATTTTTCCAACCAGTTAGGTCTCACTTTATTTGTGTGGAAAGTGTTTTGTAGTTTAGTTCATATAGTTCCTGATTTACTCTTGGCAGAAAGATTCCCAAATATTTTATATGATCATCTTTTATTTTGAATGGAATTTCTTTTTGTATCTCTTGCTGCTGAACTTTGTTGGTAATATATAAAAATGCTGCTAATTTATGTGTAATTGCTGTAGTTGCTGTAATTGCTGAAGTTGTGAATTGTTTCTAGTAGATTTTTTAGTTGAGTCTCTAGGGTTTTCTAAGTATACCATCATATCATCTGCAAAAAGTGATAATTTGGTTTCTTCATTACCTACTCTAATTCCTTTAATCTCTTTTTCTTCTCTCACTGCCAAAGCTAACATTTCTAATACAATATTAAATAGTAATGGTGACAGTGAGCAGCCTTGTTTCATGCCTGATTTTATTGGGAATGGTTTTAGTTTGTCTCCATTACATATGATGCTTGCTGATGGTTTTAAATAGATGCTACTAATCATTTTAAAGAAAAGCCCATTTATTCTTATAATCTCTAGTGTTTTTAATAGGAATGGGCGTTGGATTTTATCGAATGCTTTTTCTGCATCTATTGAGATAATCACATGATTTTTGTTATTAATATAATTAATTATGGTGATAGTTTTCCTAATATTGAATCCACCCTGCATTCCTGGTATAAATCCTAGTTGGTGATAGTGTATTATCCTGGGGATGACTTTCTGTAATCTCATTGCTAATATATTATTTAAGATTTTTGCATCAATATTCATTAGGGAAATTGGTCTATAGTATTTTTTCTCTGTTTTCACACTACCTGGTTTAGCTATCACCACCATATCTGTATCATAAAAGGAATTTGGTAGTACACCTTCTTTCCCTATTTTTTCAAATAGTTTATATAGAATTGGAGTTGATAGCTATTTTTTTTTTTTTTTTGGAATGTTTGGTAGAATTCACATGTAAATCCATCTAGCCCTGGAGATTGTTTCTTAGGGAGTTGATTAACAGCTTGTTCTATTTCTTTTTCTAAAATGGGGCTGTTTAAATAATTTATTTCCTCTTCTGTTAACCTGGGAATCTATATTTTTGTAGCTATTCCTCCATTTCATTTAGATTATCAAATTTATTGGCATAAAGTTGGGCAAAGTAACTCCTAATTATTGCTCTAATTTCTCTTCATTGTTGGGAAGCTTTCCCTTTTAATTTTTGAGACTAACAATTTGGTTTTCCTATTTTTTTCCTAATCAAATTAACTAAAGGGCTATCTATTTTGTTGTTTTTTTCATAAAACCAACTCAGTTTTATTTATTAATCCAATAGTTTTCTTATTTTTAATTTTATTAATCTCCCCTTTTATTGTCAAAATTTCCAATTTGGTATTTAATTGAGGATTTTTAATTTGTACTTTTCCCAGCTTTTTAAGTTGTAAACCCAATTCATTTCTCTTCTCTTTCTCCATGTCATGCAAGTAAACATCTAGAGATATAAAATTACCACTTATAACCATTTTGACTGTATCCCACAAATTTTGGTATGTCATCTCATTATTGTCATTCTCCTGCATGAAAGAATTGATTGTGTCTATGATTTGCTCTTGCACCCATTCATTCTTTAGGATTATATTATTTAATTGCCAATTAACTCTTGGTCTATTTTCTCCTGGCCTTATTTTGCATGTGATTTTTATTGAGTCATGATTTGAAAAAAAATGCATTTACTATTTCTGCCTTTCTGCATTTGATTTTGAGGTTTTTATGCCCTAAAACATGGTCAATTTTTGTATACGTTCCATGAACTGCTGAGAAAAAAAGTAAACTCCCTTCTGTTTCCATTCAATTTTCTCCAAAGACCTATCATACCCAACTTGTCTAATATTTTGTTTAACTCCCTAACTTCTTTCTTATTTATTTTGTGGTTTGATTTCTCTAATTCTGAAAGAGCAAGGTTGAGATCCCCCACTAGTACAGTTTTGTTGTCTATTACTTATTGCATTTCTCAACTTCTCTAGGAATTTGTATGCTATACCACTTGGTGCATATATATTTAGTATTGAAATTGCTTCATTATCTATGGTACCCTTTAGTAATATATAGTTTCCTTCCCTATCTCTTTTAATTAGATCTATCTTTGCTTTTACTTGATCTGAGATCAGGATTGCCACCCCTGGTTTTTTTTTTTGTTCATCTGAAGCATAATAGATTCTGCTCCAGCCTTTTACCTTCATTCTGTATGTACTTCTATGCTTTAGATGTGTTTCTTGTAAACAACATATGGTTGGATTCTGGCTTTTAATCCAGTCTACTATCTGCTTATGTTTTATGGGAGAGTTCATCCCATTCACATTGAAAGTTAAAATAACTAATTCTGTATTTCCTCCATCTTATTTACCCAAAGTTATGTTTTTCTCTTTTTTCTCCCCTTTCTCCCTTCTTCCCTCCCCAGTATTTTGTTTTTGATGACCACCTCCCTCAAACAGTCCTCCCCCCTTCAAATCCCCTCTCCCTTTTTTACATCTTTCCCCTGTTTCTTCTATTTTCCCTTGTATTAGTCTATCCCTTTCTTTTCCTCCTTTCCCTCCCACTTCCCTGTAATAAGAAACAATTTTCTCTGTGAAATCAATTGTGTCTGATATACTTTTTTTGGAGTGCAATCTGATGAGTGTAATATTCACACAATGCTCCTCCCCTCCCTTCTTTCTCTCAATTATATTAGGTTTTCTTTGCCTCTTCATGAGATTTTACATTATTTTTACCTCTTTTTTTACCTTATTTTACCTCTTTTAATCTCTTTTTCCAGTATAATACCCCTTCCACCTCTAGTTTCTTTTTCATATTATCAAAGTAAAATCAAATTATATCTGCATTCTTTAAGTATACCCATAGTAGAAATATAGTTCTCAAAAGTTCTTTCCTTTTTACCTTTTTATGTTTCTCTTGAGTTCTGTGTCTGGAGGTCAAATTTTTTGTTCAGATCTGGTTTTTCATTAGAAATAGGTGAAATTCACCTATATCATTAAATATCCATCTTCTTCCCTGGAAGATAATGCTCATTCTAGTTGGATAGCTTATTCTTGGCTGTTGTCCAAGTTGCTTTGCATTTTGGGATATCTGATTCCAGGCCCTACAGTCCTTTAATGTGGAAACTGACAGATCTTGGGTGATTCTAATTATAGTTCCTCAGTATTTGAATTGTTTCTTTCTAGCTGCTTACAATAACTTTTCCTTGGTGAGATAGCCCTGAAATTTAGTCACAATATTCCCTGGGGATTTAATTTTGTGGTCTCTTTCAGGAGGTGATCAATGGATTCTTTTGATGGTGATTTTACCTTCTGATTCTAAAATATCAGGGCAGATTTCTTTCATGATTTCCTGGAGAAAATTGTATAGGTTTTGTTTTGTTTTTCATCATGGCTTTCAGGAAGTCCTACAATCCTTAGTTTGTCTCTCCTAGATCTATTTTCCAGGTTAGTTGTTTTTCCTAAGAGATATTTCATGTTTTCTTCAATTTTTTTTTCATTTTTTCATTTTTGCTTGACTCATTCTTGAGTCTTATTGAGCCATTCACTTCCATTTGTTCAATTCTAATTTTTAATGTATTATTTTCTTCAGTTACCTTTTTTTTTTAGCTCCTTTTGTAATTGGACAATTTATTTATTGCATACTTTTTCCATTACACCAATTTTGTTTTTCACTGAAATGGTATCTTTTTCATATTTCTTTTATAAAGCATTATATGCTTTTTCCCTTTCTTCTTGCGGTGATCTCTTTTCATTTCCCCATTTTTCTTCTTACTCTCTTTTGAGATTCTTTATGCAGTCTTCCAGGAAAACCTTGTGAAATGGGGACCAGGTCATGTCTCTCTTTTTGGATTCCTCTGGAGTTGCTTTATCTTTATGAACCTCATGATCTGAGGTTTGTTCTTCTCTCTCTCCATAAAAGCTGTCTATGGTGAGAGTTCTTTTTTTTGTTTTTTATTCTTTTTTTTTTTTAAAGCTTGAGGTCTGGGGCAGCTAGGTGGTACAGTGGATAAAGCACTAGCCCTGAAGTCAGGAGGACACATTCCCTAGCTGTGTGACCCTGGGCAAGTCACTGAGCCTCAATTGCTTCAGCAAAAATCAAAAAAAAAAAAAAAGAAAGAAAGAAAAAGAACTTGAGCTCTGTTTAAAGCAGAGGAATGACAGCTGCTTTAATTTGCACTGGGGCAGTTCAGCTGATTGATTTCCCGTGTTGGGCTATCCCACCTAGGTCCAATGTTCTCAGTGGTACAATCTACATTTTACAAAAGGCACATCTGCCAAAGCACCTGCCCACCATCAGGGCAGAGTGGCCCAAGAGGCCATATTGTGTCCCAGGTTGCCTTTCTGCCCTGTCTCCCAGAGTTGCCATCTGAGCCTGGCAAACTACCCCCTGTCTGACTGAAAAAGACCTATTCTGAAGCTCTTCCAAGATAACTTCTGGGAATGTATTTTAATCAAAATATTTAGAGGTGCTTTGATCCCAGAACCAGTTTACTACTTTAATCTACTGTTTGTTTGAGAGAGAAAGTCAGAGGAGGTCACAGAGAGTCAGGTCTGTACTCCACCATGTTGGCTCTGCCCCTCTCCTATATGTATAAAAATTAATAAACAAGTGTAGTTATTACACCTCTAAGCACATGAATTTTGGGATAATAGTTGCCATATACTGAAGATGAATTTTCTTTTCTTTCTTTTTTCTCTTCTCACTTGAAATGGTCTATTAGGATTCCTTTGTTTAATATAACCTTTCTGAAGATCACTTTTCCAATACAAGCCAACCAATTCTTTCTTAATTTACCAAGGTATGTTAATATTCCCAAAACTTTCAATATCAAATCCACTAGATTTTGAGATCTATCCCATTTCTCTATCCAAATTGGGTTTCTTTTTTGAAATTTGCCTACTTATACAACTTTTAGCATGATATAATGGAGAAAATGTTAGACCTGAATTCAAAAACTTGGTTTAAATCCTTCTTCATTAATCTATTAAATGCATAATCCTGGGACAATCACTGAACTTCTTAGCTATACTTAGGCATATGAAAAATAAGAAAATTGAAGAAGATATCTTCATCCCCTCTAGCTCTCAATATATTATTATCCCATATTTACATATAAGTAGAGTATACTATAATAATGTGCATATAAAACTGCATAATCTCATAATATAATTGTTGTCAATTTATTTCATCTTCCTATTAACCATGGTTGCACTTCCCTGTGCACATGATAGATTAACTACACAAAGAAAAGCAGATAGAATTATATGCATATATATGTATATATATGTATATATATAATATACATATATATATACAAATATACACTCATTTTGTGTATATAAACATGCATGTTTTATACATGTATATGTTTTCATGTGGTTTATAGTTATTTAATATATGACTTAATTGTAACATCAAAACTGTGAGGTAGATCCTATTATATTTTAGATGAAGAAACTGAGAGTCAGAGTTATTAAATGAATTTCCCAGGATTAGTAAGCTAGTAGGTATCTAAAGCTCTAAGAGATTCAAATTCATAACTTCCTAACTCCAGTGTTCTATCTCTTCTGTCATCTTCATCATATTCATACAAACATCATTGTATTTGTACAATGGATTAATATTATAAATAAATATGTCTGTAGACTACATTTGGCAAGATTTATTTCACATATATGTTTTAAGTTCTACAAAAGTGTATGGTTAGTTTCTTTTATAAATTGCATAAAACTTGTCTCCAACTCATAGATGGAAAATTAAGGGTAGGGCATCTAGGTGGCACAGTGAATAGAGCACCAGCTCTGAAGTCAGGAGGACCTGAGTTCAAATCTGGTCTCAGACACTAAACACTTCCTACCTCTGCAACCCTGAGCAAGTCATTTAACCCAATTGCCTCAGGGAAAAAAAAAAAAGAAAGAAAAAGAAGAGCAATTGTTGTCAATCATCTCTTATCTTTCCTGATCCTGGGGTTCAAAGTTGGCAGTCCTAGGCAAATGTTCCTTCCTCCCTCTGGGATGAGGTCCAAGGGCCTGGGCAAGACCATGAATGCTGTGTGTTAGAGAAGTGTTGGGTACTTATGGGGATTGAACATATCTGATGCCAACCTAAAATTCCCTAATATTCCTACCATAGTAGGACATGAAATGCCCAACAGCCTTTAGGGATAGGAATCTTCTTGTTTGTCTTGGGAGTCAGTAACCAGGATAGTTCACAGGTTTCTTTGGCACTAGCCTATAATCCTCAGGTTCCCAATATTCTTTTTCCCAAGATAAAGGAACCTAATGAGCCTAGGTGCTGGCTGGAAAGGTTTCAGAATGCCATTACATAATTTTGTTTTTTCATCCCTAAATGTAGTGGTTCACAGATTATTTGGTCCTTCTAAGACCATAGACTTTCCATTTGGGGATTGGGATTTGTGACAAGCATAATGCTTTGAAAAGAGAGTCAGATTTGGAATCAGAGGATCTAACTCTGCCTCATGCTAAAAGTATTTCCCAGTATAAGTCATTAAACAACCTTCCTGGACTTGAATTGTAAGATGAAAGAGTCAAAGTGGATGACCTCTAAAGTTACTTCCATTTCAAAATCTATAATCATTTGAGCCTATAATAGGAGCAATTTCATGTTATTATTTGCTAAGATTAATTTATGTAAAGCATTAATTTATGTAATTTTTTTTAAAAAATTGAAGGATGTGAGATACTGTTCTATTATTAAATTTGGAAACCATGGAAGGTAATTTGACCTAAGAAGAAAGTACTTTCCAAAGTGAAATCAAAAATCCTCAGAGGAATACTTGAATTTATATTTTGAAGGAGTGATGTTATGGGATTTTAGAGTATGAGAAAAATGTGACAGATTTTGGTGAACAGTTTCAGATAGCTTTTTCTCATACACTCTTCAAACAATGTTAATAAGAGTTTACACTGATGTGAGAAAAATAAAAATACTGGAACAGCAACATAAAGCATTGTACTAGAAACACTTTTCAACATCAGCAATATGAACAATATTCTCCGTTTTTAGGCACAGAAATTACAGCAGACTCAAGCACTAAGAAAATACAAGCTAGAAAAATCTTTTCAACAATTCTGCAGAACTATTTTATAACTATAATGAATACATATATCACCAATGCACATCTCATACCCTGTTTTTATGTTTCCAAATTACTAGCTGATGATCTGGCAGTTAGAAAAGGAAATGTGATCACAAAAGAGACAGTGGTCAATGATAAAGGGAGGTATTGATGTAGGCAATAGAAAGTGAATGAGGGTGAATGTGGAAGAGTAAAGAGAAAAAGGCAGATATATTTAAGAGAATTAGAAAGCAGAAGTTGTCATTTAAAAGAAAAGGGATGAAGTTGGGAAGACTTGTAGCCATGAAGTCAGTTTAAGAACTTTGAAACAAGGGAAAGCATATTCCTAATTAAAATCTTACTCTTTGTAGATCAAAATTCAAAGGGATATAATGACAAATGTTTTATAATTAGTTCTCCACCAAATTTTTTATCATTTTTTTCTAGTGTAACAAATTTTTATCATTTTTTCTATCTAACTTTCAAAGAGTTTAACATGGGATGAAACATTTCAGATGTATATGATTTGTTGCTTTTCTTAGAATGATGTTTTTCTTCTTTATTTTATGAGAAAATAAGTAGGAAGCCAGTAAAAGTGAGGTATCTTATAATAGTTAAATATATACTCAAAAATGTATTAGTGGGTTTTTTTTTAAGTGAAACTGCTCCAATTCTGTTAGGTTCTTACTATATTAACCAGAAAAGAAGGCAAAGAGAACATTTAAAAACTCAGCAGATAAAGGGATAGGCACAGCCAGAATCTCCAAAGGTAATGATTGTCTTTCACAATTATTAGATACAATATCTCTGATGAGTTCTTTCTCAGAAACCTTGGAATTATTATTTTTTCCCTAGCTTTCTCCTCCCCTCCTAATCTTAGCTGCATTGCTTTTGTTTGTATAAAACTTTTTAAATTTAATATAATCAGAAATATCCATTTGCATTTCCTAATATTCTTTAATTCTTCTTTCGCCATAAATTCCTTCCTTTTCCACAGATCTGAGAGGTAGATTATATTTAGTTATTGTAATTTTGTTACACTATTACCTTGTCTAAACCATGAATTAATTTTATCTTATCTTGATATAGGCTGTGAGATGTTGGTCCATCCCTAGTTTCTGCCATACTGTTTGCCAGTTTTCCCAGCAATTTTTGCCAGTGAGTTCTTATCTTAGAAACTAGAATCTTTGGGGTTACCAAAAACTACATTACTGTAGTCATTGACTATTGTGTCTTGTATTTTAACCTCTTTCACTGATCCCTACTCTATTTCTTATTTAGTATCAAATGGATTTGATGACTGATCTTTTATAATATAGTTTTAGGTGTGGTACATCTAAGCTACCTTTCATATGATTAATGTATTCATCAATAGAAAATTGAGTCAAATTTATAAGAATACAAATGATTCCCCAATTGATAAATGGTCAAAGGATATGAACAAATTTACACATAAATACATTAATCATATGAAAAAAAAATGTTCTAAATCATTATTGATTAGAGAAATGCAAATTAAAACAACTTTGAGTTGCCATTTCACCCTTTTCAGATTGGCTACTAACATGGGAAAAATAATGATAAATGTCAAAGATGTGGAAAACTGGAGCACTAATGAATTGTTAATCGAGTTGTGAACTGATCCAAATATTCTATGCCAAAGGATTATAAATTTGTGCATATTCTTTAATCCAGAAGGGTCTCTACTGGGTCTGTACCACAAAAAAAATCACAAAAAAGGGAAAAGCACCCATATGTACAATAATGTTTGTTGCAGCCCTTTTGCAGTGGCAAGGAGCTGGAACTTGAGTGGATGTACATTAGTTGAGGAATGGCTGAATAAGTTATGCTATATAAATGTAATGGAATAGTAATGTTCTAAAAGCAAGCAGTCCAATTTCAGAAAAGTCTAGAAAGTCTTACGTGAACTGATGTAAGGGAAGTTAGTAGAAGCAAGAAAACAATCTATATAGCAACAAGACTATGTGATGATTGACTGTGATGGACTTGGCTCTTTTCAATAATTCAGGATTCAAAACAATTCCAATAGACTTGCAATCTATATCCAGAGAGAGAATTATAAGGGCTGAATATGGATCAAAACATAGTATTTTCATATTTTTCATATTTCATATTTCACAGTATTTTCATAGTATTTTTGTTGTTATTGTTGATTGCCTATTTTTTTTCTCAAGCATTTTCTATCCTTATGATTTTATTTTTCATGTGTAGCATGACAAATATGGAAATATCTCTAGAAGAATTGCAGATGTTTAACCTATATTTGTTTATTCGCTGCCTAGGGAAGGGAGGAATGATGAAGGGAGAAAAATTTGGAACACAAGGTTTGCCAAAGTTGAATATTGAAAACTATCTTTGCATGTATTTGGAAAAGTAAAAAAGCTACTAAAAATAATATAGAGTTTTCAAAACCCTCTTTTCCTCTAACATGGTAGCTGTTAAATATCGTTGATCATTACTATGGCTCTATAGTATTGAAATCATATTTTTCTGGCTGCCAGAAATATGAAATGTTAGTTTTAGGAATAAGAAAAGAAAAAGAAATTAAAGGAATTAGAATAGGCAATGAAGCAACAAAACAGATGATATGCTAGTGTATTACTTTTAAATTTGTAGGATATAAAATAAACTCACATCACACATAGAATCTCTACATGCTATGTACAAATCTCAGCAAAAAGAGATTGAAAGAGAAACAAAACAGGAGATAGAGATGAAATTCAAAATGGATATTTTGATTACTTTAAATCAAAAAGGTTTTGCAGAAAGTCAATCCAACCAAGATCAGAAGGGAAACAGAAAGCTGTGAAACTTTTTTTTTAACATCAGTTTTTTGATAAATGCTTCATTTCTAAAATATATAGAGAATGTATTCATATTTGCAAGAATACAAGTCATTCATTTATTGATAAATGATCAAGGGATATGAACTATTTCCCAAATAAAGAAATCAAAGAAATATAGTTATCTAAAAATACTTGCAATCATTTATTGATCAGAGAATGCAAATTAAAACATTTTAGTTCCATCTCACATTTATCAGATTAGCTAAAATGACAGAAAAAGAAAATGGTAAATGTTGGAGAGGATGTGAGAAAATCAGAACACTAATCGATTGGTGGAGTTGTGAAGTGATCGAATCATTCTGTAGAGCAATTCAAAACTATGCCCAAAGGATTAGGATTCCAATACTAGTTTTGTATTCCAAAGAGATCATAAAAAAGGGAAAGGAATCACATGTACAAAAAATGTTCATAGCAGCTCTTTGTAGTGGCAAAGCAATGTAAATCAAGGAGAAAGATCTCAGAAGACTTACATGTCCTGCTGCTGAATGAAGTGAGCAGAACCAAGAGGACATTGTTAACAATAACAGCAACATTGTATAATGATCAACTTTGAAAATACTTCTCATAATACAATGATCTAACATAATTCCAAAATACTCATGATGAAAAATGCTATCCACATACAGAGAATGATCTATGAAGTCTCAATGCAGTACAAAGAATATTATTTTCATTTTTTCCCCATGGATTTTCCATTGTTCTGATTTTTCTTTTACAAAATGACTAAAATGGAAATGTATTTGGCATGATTGTTTGGCATTTTTGTTTTTTGTTTAAGCAATTGGGTTTAAGTGACTTAAGAGAGACACACTGCTAGTAAATATTAAGTGTCTGAGGTTGGATTTGAACTCATGTTCTGGGGAGAGTAAAGGGGAAAAAAGAGAGAAAAAAATTGAAATTCAAAATCTTTAAAAATAAAAGCAAATGTTGAAACAAAACAAAACAAAAAGAATGTGAGTCAAGAACTAAATCATAGAAACAATAAAAAAGTTTAGTAAAATAAATGACAAATGAGAATCATCATTCCCCAAGATTTATGTGCTGCAGCCAAAGCTGCAAAAATTCAAATGTGTATATTACAAATTTATATATGCATATTAATAAAAGAGAGAATAAGCAATTGATTAATAATGTATAACAATAAATGCTAGAAAAAGACCAAATAGAAATATCTAAAGGTCAAAATGGAATATTTAAACTTAAAGAGAGATTACTAAATTGAAATTTGAAAAATAACACTGATGTGATAAATAAAACTGATAGACAATTTTATGAAAACCAGCAATAACAATAAAATAGATGTTATGAGTTGATTTTTTTAAAAAAGAAGGAAAAAAAAACAAATTAGTAGTACCAAAAATAAAAAGGCAAATGCAGTACTAAGAAAGATGGAATCAAGTAAATTATTAGGTGCTATTATGCTCATTTATATTTCATCAAAAATATCACTAAATGAAATGGATGATTATTTTTTAATTGCACAGATTAACAGAAGAGAAAATAGAATACTGAAATAGCCCTACTTTAGAAAAACAAATTGAACATGCCACCGTTGAATTCCCTAAGAAAAGCATATTCAAGATCAGATGGGTTGAAAATTTAATGTTACCAAACATTTGAAAAACAATTAATTGCAATTCTATATAAACTATTTAAGAAAAACAGAAAAAGATGAGTCTAATTTCCTTATGTAATGCAACTATGTTTTTGATATCAAAATGAGGGAGAGTAGAAGCAAAGAAAGAAAATCATAAATCAATTTCCCCAATGAATATCTACACCTTAAAAAAAAATAACATGAATTTAAGGGAGATGTCAACAGTATATCACAAAGATTATACTGTAACAAGATGATTGGATTTATGCCAAGAAAGTAAGACTGGTTTAACATTAACAAATAAAACAATACAAAACTATATCAACAACAAGAACAACAAAAATCATGACTATCTCAATAGATGCAAAAAAGAGAAAATATAATGCTCCTTATTAAAAATTCTCTCTCTATGTCTCTCTTCTCCCTCTCTCTCTCTCTCTCTCTCTCTCTCTCTCTCTCTCTCTCTCTCTCTCACTACTCTCTCTGTCTCTCTCTGTCTCTCTCTCT
>JAJPUD010005444.1:75325-107078 GCA_023553655.1 Myrmecobius fasciatus
TCTCTCTCTCTCTCTCTCTCTCTCTCTCTCTCTCTCTCTCTCTCTGCTTTTTCAATATAGCCAATATGAAAATTTGTTTTGCATGATTTCACATGTATAATAAATTTCATATTGTTACTAAATAAATGAAGGAAGGTGAAAGAGAGGGAGAGAATTTGAAATTCAGTATTTTTTTTTATAATGAATTATTTTTAGTTGGTAAATACTAAATATTGGGGGAAAATACATTGTCTTATCAAAGCATGATTGAAGACACTTTCATAATTCACTTTTTTCATTTATATATATGTAATAATAAATACCCATAAAGATGTTTGCTGTTACTGAGAGTGTGGGGCTACTCTTCCAAGTTTCAGGTTTTGCTTTCTTTTTTCATGCTGCTGTTTTCAGTTATAGAAATCTCATTCTGGAAATCTGAATTTTTTTTTTTAGCACTTCCAAGGTGGTGCAACCTGGGAATAGGTTTGCCTATTGCTATCATGGTCCTAGCTCTACATTCACAAGCACTAGTGCTTATGTTGGCACCAGAACTATAATTAGGTCCCAGCTCTCTTACAGCCACAAGTGTAGCCCTAGAACTCTAATCTAGAACTACTGAAGTGTAGAACATTTCTAAGCATTGCCAGTTGCTCCGGGTGCCAGCAAAAAATCACCTGTAATATCTTTCTGGCTTGTTATCTGATCCCCATACTGTCACTGGAATGACAGCTCCTGAAGCTGCCTCTTCTGCTGCTGTCACAGCTGCCTTTAAGACTTGCTGCTGCTGTTGTATTTCTGACTTGCTCCCACTTTGCTGTCAGACCTCTCCTGTTGACCTCCTATGTTGTTTCAGACTGGGGAAAATATTCCATTCTGATCTTTCACTGGCTCTGTTGCTCCAAAATTCAACTTGAGATAGGATTCCAACATTGTTTTTGGAAGAACCCTAGTAGATCTCAGTCAGGTCACTATCTCTATTTTGTCATCTTTGCTCCCTTCCTTGAGCAAAACATTTCAAGCATTAGCAATCTCCTTGTTTTATATCTTTTGTCCCCAGTACAAGAGAAGAATCCCTCAAGACAGATTTACAATTTGAACTCCTGAGGTTATAATTTCACCTAATATTAGCCGTGACTGAAGCTTTTTCAGCTCATAGCAAGTCCAGTAATTGCCTCACAGTTCCTTTGACATTTTTTTTCTTCATTATATAACTACAGGTTCAGCTGGAGAAAAACTAGAAATGTGGAGTTTCTTCTTATGCAATAAAAACACCTTCCCCCAAAGAATAAACAAATTCCAAATACTGCAAGAAATTCAGAAATCTGTTTTTATTAATGACAGTGCTAGTTTTTGCTCATTCCATTTATCTTTTTTCTACCACTGAACTGAAGAGTCTCTAAACATCTTTTTTTTCCACTTTGCCAATAGACAATTACCAGAATCTTTTAAAAATTGGGTCAGTGTATCAGAAAACCTTATTCTATTTTCAATAAGAATAGTCTTTTGATTTTCATCAGTCATTTTATTCTCCAAGATAAGATATGGATTCTCTGCTTGAAGAAATTTCTGACTCCCTTCTTCAATTTTTGGTACCTTTATGATCTCTATACTTTTAAATTTTTGTTATTTTTGTTTTTACTCATTTTGTTTTGCCTTCCTTATAATTGATTCCTTACTACAAACAATAAAAAGATGTAGATACTATATCTTCTTCAATTATTGAAGAGTGAAAAATCAGGTCCCATAGAAAGTAGACCCATCCCATGTCTTATTTTGTTATCTTTGCTGTATGTTAAGTGGTAGACAAAGAAAAGTGCCAAAGGTAGGTTTCCCATGATCACATAAAATTACTTGTCAGATGCCAAGCATCCATTAAAATTAAATAGTCACAGAAGGATTAACAATATGAGTAGGAGAAGCATAAACTCTTTGGACAGAAATTTAGTCATTGAAAAAAAGCAGTATGTTTTTTCTAGCTTTAAAGTTATATGACAAATTGAAATTCTTTCTTGATAGCTTACTTCTTGGGTAACCTAGAACATGGTACAATGAAAAAAATAATAAATTTGAAATCAGAAGGGTTTTTTGTAAATTCTGAGTCTGCCATTAAGTAGTTATAGGGTCATTGTCAAAGTACTTCATATTTCTATATTTCAATGTACTCTTTTGTAAATTGACTAAATTGAACTCATTAGCCTCTTAAGGTCCCTTCCATTTATAAATCTATGCATTTATGAGGCCATAGTTGAAGATGTAATTAAAACAAAAATTTCCCCAACATCATCCTTGACAAATAGTTGATCATCTTCTATTTAGACACCTCAAGGCAAAGAGAACTCATGAACCTCTAGAGTCAATTCAGTACCCTTTTGGACAGATATGACTCTAAAAAAGTTTACTTTCACACCTCACTTATATTAAGCCAGACTCTATCTTTAACATGATTTCCATTCAAAGATTTCATTTCTGCCTTCTGGGGTAAAACAAACAAACAAACAAACAAACAAGAAAACAAGCACCCTGATCACTCTTCCATATGCTTATCCTTTCAATATTAGAAGGCAGGTATTCCCCCTTCCTTCAAATCTTCTCCAAACTTAATATAATTAATACTCCTGACAGATCCATATATGATGAGGTGTTAAATTCTTACCCAACTCAAGTTATGCTCCTTTTGATGTCTTTCATCTTGCCAACCTCCTTCCTTAAAAGTAACAATAACAATAATAATCTCTCAGATTTGATCACAGTATACTACATCTTGTTAGACTAGAGATGAGTAAGGTAAAACTATCAACACTCTCCTTCTGAATAGTTTGCTTAATTTAATGCATATTAAGATCTCATTAGTTTTTCTTTTGCTTTGTCAGTATGTAATAGATGGATAGTCGCAAATTTTTCTTCTCCAAAAATCAATTATCTAGTCCCAATCCTCTATTTATAGGACCATAATATTTGATCACAAGGAACCTTATGGTGCATATATTGCAATTTCCTCAGGTTTCAGTGGATTTAAATCCTCTCTATACATGGGGAATTTTATACCATGAGCAGCAAAGCTCGAGTTCAAATCCAGGTCTAGTCATTTTAACTCACTGGGAATTAGTTTGGTTTTTTTTATTAGAAAATTAAAAATCCTAAAGGAGGTGGTCTCTGATGTTTTTTCAATCTCTAGATCTATAATCCAGTGTTCATTGGAATGTGTTTGAGTTACTCTTTTATACTAGTCAAATGTAGTTTACTTTCATCTTAATAATTTTGGCTTTATTCAATTTGTTTAAGCGTAGATTCAGATTTTGTCAGACAACTAAATAGATTGATCAAAACTTCACCATTGATATTAGAGAAATAGAGACTATTCAAAGAATGTGGCCTAGAATCCAGATCTGCTCTATTAATATACCTATGTCTCTAATCACACCAGTGGGGAAAGACATAGGGCATTGGGTTAAAATAGAAGTCAATTAAGACTTTAGAAAGGAGTCCAGGAAATTATGCACTCTTCCCATTACATGAACTAGTGCCTATTTTAGAAACAAAATCAAATAGAGCTAATCATAATGTTATGAAACAGATGGGTAATTTCCCCCCCTTTCCTCTTTTCTGGGTTCTGGCCAAGACCAGACTTGAAAGTGTCAAGCCACAAAAAGAAAGTCTACTTGAAGGGGGAAAAAAAATCAGTTCAGGACCAATGACAGAATTTTCATAAACCATGCAAAAAAGCATTCTTGTGTGACAACCAGGCCACTTTTGCATGCAGAATAGGTTGAGGAATTTTGGGTGAGTTCCAGGGGCCCATCCAGATTTTATACATAGAATGTCCAAACTTGTTATTTTCTAGCTACTGAATAAAATTTTAATATTAGAAGAATACAAATATCAAAAAGACTAGTTTGTTAATTTCATCCTTTTATGGGTTACAAGTGAAAATGGGTTTTATATGGTTGACATGCCTATAGTATTGGCAGTTTGTAATAAAATAAATATGGCAAACATTTCCAAAATGTACCTTCCAGTTTTGTTAGAACACCTTAGTATTAACTTACAGAAATCCTGTTAAATTTGATTTCCTCTAGGGTACTCTCCATGGTTACAATATGCCAATTTATCTAAGTCTTTTTATCATGTAAATTAGTGAGGTTTATAATGGAATTGTTATAATTTTAAAGGTTATAATAGGATTTTCATGATTTTAAAGAGTAATAAAGCAATAAAATAATAGTATTATATGTCTTATGACTGGTATTTCCTTGAAAATAAACATTTTTTGAAACATGATTAGAATATGTCAAATTTATGCTTCCAATAAGGAAGGAACAGTCTCTTAAAAATTCCAATCAATTTTTATTTTCTCCAATTATATCCATATCTCCCATTGACAAATAAATATGATTTTATATAATTATTTGAAAAGTGAATATTTCCTTTGAATAGTTTTGTTAGATTGAGATGACATTAAAAAATACATGATCTTTTTCACTTGCTGAAGTGACCATTGTTGGATGACCCAGTCAATTGTATGATTACAGATTTAGACATTAAAGGTATTTCAGAGACCACCCTGTCTAGAATCTTCATTTTGCTGATAAAAAGCAAAGAAACAAAGAAAAGAAAATCTAGTTTCCAGGGAGTTAAAATGACTTATGCAAGGTCTCAGGAGATATATTTTACCCCAGATCTTTTAAGCCCAGAGTAAATATTCTTTCTAGTGTGGCCACAGTAAGTAAATAGCTACTCATATGCATATGATTCTCTGCATTTTTTCCTATTCTCACCCTATTTCTTTATGAAAGGGAAAATAAATCAATTCTTCTTTTCATATTTATCCTTATTTTTTCTGCTTTTTTATCCTATGAAGTCCTCTCTAGATCTTTGATGCTCCATCCAAAGCATCATACAATCATAAGATATTAGAAGGGGTTCAAATAATTATCAGTTCTTAGAATAAGGGTGAGTAGTTATCCTACTTCAGCTAAATGTATGAAATGTATTATGCATGAGATATTCTATAGAAAAGTCAGATATGTAGCATCTCATAAAAGGTGATACAGAATAAATTCAGAGATATTTTGTTTATCCTGAATGGATGAACATTCAAAAGATATTGATGCTATTTTTAAAAATTGGTTTTTAATATTGACAAGGAATTAATTCAATCTTTTTGAATGTTTCAGGGCCAAAATATGTAATTTCTCCTTAAGTAAAATCTGTTATTACACAGTACCATGAGTATCATGTAGAATGAAAATATCAATCAATTTACTTAATAAGCAAACTACTGAGCAACAATGAGGATGTCCTCCCATTGATTTCATCAGTTACCTCTTTGGAGTGTGGAGTATAAGTTTAGCTGCAGACCAAGCAAGTGACATTTATTAAGCACCTAGTCTGTGCTAGACAATATGCTGAACCAAGTCTTGCGTCATAAAATTAGAATACGAGAGGTAGAAATTATCAATAGAATCACAAAATTTGACAGTTGAAAAGGGTATGGAATTTATAGAATATATAATAGGGATCTTGATTAAAACATTGTTTTGGGGGAAGTAAGAATAGAACAAGAATAGTCATCATCATTATTATCATAGATGACATGTATATATTGATTTAATGTTTCCAAAGTGTGGATTTGCAAACATGTATATTTATCCACGTATGTTTATATATGCAATTGTATGCATAGGTATGTATTGTGTATGTTTGTCTAGAGAGATAGATATTATTATTTGTCTCATAACAACTTCAACAGAGGCTCAAAGAGATACAATTAATTATTCACTACCACATAGCTTATAAAAATAGATGGCAATTCTGATGAGTATGACTATCTTCAGAGATAGAGCCAAGATGGGAAAGCAAAGGCAGCAAGTTCCCCAAATTGTCCTAAATTCTCCTCCATTAAAAATAATAATAATAATACCCCAGAGGAATTCTGAATATGAGAACTAGCAAGACAATAGAATGAAAAACCTTTCCAGCTGATGAAAGTCAATTGGAAAGGTTTGTCTCACTGGGAGAAAGTGAATTGTATTCCAGAATATGGGGCATCACAGAAAGCCAGTACACTTCTTGAAGGTAACTGAATCTGCAGGGTCAACTTCTTGAGCGATTAACCCCCAATAGTAAAGAGGAATGCATGATGGCAAGAAGGCAGTTGCAAGGGACACTTTCCTGAGTGAATTACCCATACAGAGATCTAAGCCTCAGGCACAAATCATAATTTCAAGAGGAGGAGGAGCACTAGTATAGTAATTCTAGAAGTTATGAGAGAGCAGATACACTTTTCCAGGCTTTGTCATCACTCACTGACCAGAGCACAGGTCAGGAGAGCAGTGATCTCACCTCTCTTTAGATCATATGGTCTTGTAAAAATTGAAAACTTACAAATTTCTAGAATTAGCTTTGAAAACATCAGTGTGAAAAACCTGAATCTTGAAACAGTGCCTCCTTCATCTCAGGACTTTTAAAATACATTAAAAGTCAATAAATAGATTGAAAGAATAATGAAACAATCAAAAGAGGACCTGGCCATTGAAAACCATGGTGACAGAAAGATAGAAACACAAATTCAGAAAAGGACAAGTGTCAAAACAGTTACATGCAGTGTCTGAAAGAAGAATGTAGTAGTAGAAATGGCATCAAAAAGATTTCCTGAAAGACCTCAAAGGGGATTTCAAAAAATCAAATAAGTAGAACAAAAGTTGGGGAAAGGAATTAGAGTCATGCAAGAAAAGGATGAATTCCCCCATTAATTTCTCTAAACAACCAAAATTCAAGTATAAAGTCTGAGTTTCAGACTACAATTTTTTGTTTGTTTGTTTTTGTTTTTGTTTTGTTTTTTTCTGAGATAAGAGAATCTAAACCCTTTATTTTCTAATTGAGTAAACTAAAGGCCAAGAAATAAACTGATATGTTATATGTAAAGTAATAAAATGCAAGAAAGCTATTGATTGTGTTAAAACAAATTCCACTGGAATAAAAATCAGAAAAAAAGTGGTTTATAAGATGTTCTCAGTAACTTCAGTCTGTAGGGCAAATTAGCACAACTTTTAGTAAAATTTGAAGTTAAGGTCTAGGCACTCTTTTCCTTATATGAAATCACCTAGGAGCTTATCCTCACCTTTATGGAATCTGTGAAATGGAATATTCTATATTATCATAATTACATAATGATTTTGAGTATGGATGATTGAAAACAGCAGAAAAAAGTCAAGGTCATTTTTAGGACCTTGCATTTTTCAATTCTATTGTCACAGACCTTAGAGTCTCCTGTTTTCTAAGACTCTCCTGTTTTCTGATTACCAATAAATGGTGATTGGGTTTTCTAGAGCCTTATCACCCTCATTAAGAGTAATCAATCTTTAGCCCTTTTTCTTATGTGACTGGAATTTTTCCATAGAGTTAAATAGGAAGAGAACTTGACCTCCAATTAAGAGGTACTCTGTTAATGAGCAATGACATTTTTACTGCTAATTACTAGCAATATGAACATCAAAAATTGCCAATCCCTCCCAACTGATGGATGTCACTGCATGTCATAGGAATTATTTATAGTCAAATACTGTATATCTCAAAATCTAATGGCACTCATTATAGGAAGGCAGAGAGTACTTAATGAGTAAATGTTAACTGTTTCCATGAAACAATGGATTCCCAAGAAGGAATTATCTTTGTACTATTCAGAAACTTAAATAGTTCTTCCCCAAGTAATTACCATGACCTATACATCTTAACATTTTTATTCAGGAATTTTTGCTAAGTTTATTTAAAAAATGCTACAATGTAGATGAGATTATGTATACTATTATATACTTCTAGAATTTTCCACCTCTCAACACTTGTGAGTTTCAACTGCATTTATACCTAATCATTTCTTTTATGAGTAAGATTTGCAAATTTGCTTCAGAAGTGGACCATCTCTATGGACTGAACAGTAAAATGAAATTGGGAGAATCTCACATATTACCCATTATCATATTATTAAGGGCAAGATAAATGATTTTTAATTAAATTTTTCTACCTTCAAAATCATCAATATTCTTCAGTTCTATGGAACAAAAGAAAACTGAAGGCATAAAAGTCAAGTAGGTAGATGTGTGAATCACAATGTATGACAGCAGTCTAGACAGTGTTGATAAAACAAAGCCCAATGGGAGTCAGTGGTATCAAAATCCCAGATAAGGCCATGAGTTTGAGACTGTTTCACTTCAGCTTTCCCATTTCACCTGCCTCTGGAGATTGTCTCCAGCTAATTGTACTAAATGACACTTTGTACAGATGGTTACTATTGGATCAAGTTAACAACCAGTTAAAGATTTGGAACACCAAAACAATTAGAAAGAAAAACAGTACCTACCTTCAAGGAGCTTGTATTCTAATGGGGAAGAAAAAACATAAACTAAAACTGGAAAGCAAATGAGGGGACCACACCATAGAAATAATCTGGGAAAAGAGTCAGAAGTTTAGCCTGGAGAAGAATGAATACATGGATACCCTGTATGACTTTCTTAGCAGGGAGATTCTGGCAAGTACCAGCCAATTTAAGTGAAGGCGGCAGGAGTGGAGGATGTTTCCAATGTGTGAAGTTTGGGGATGGAGTGAGTTTCCAGCGGGGAGAAATTCTTAGAAGAGGAAATGTCCTGAAGGAGGGTTAGGAGTACAACTGTGGCCTTAATATATAATGGAAACAGCTAAAGAATGGAGGTGGGTGATGCTTTTGAGGGAGGAAGTTGTCCACTTATATTCTGCGGAGATATTGAGTATAAGGATACCTGAAGAGTTGCATGCAAATAAGTTCCTAAATATCATTAGGCAGTAAATGTTGGTTTAATAATGCCATAAAATATTCCTGTTGGGTGACTTTGGATTTTCTGTTCATCCTTTAGGAATATGAGTGGAAATGGAGTGTATTTTGGAGATGTTGTATTGGTCTGTTGCCTAGTCAGAGATGTTGTTACCTTTGGAGGTGGAACAATTATCGAAGATATTCTCAATCAGCCAAAGTTACAACTTCAATATTTATTTTAAGCTACTCCTCTTCTCTTTGATTATACATATAGCAGAGTTGTGAAATCCAGGGATTTAGAAGGCTCCCTCATACTCAATAAACTCCAGTGGCTCCCTATTATTTCAAATTCATATATAAAATATTGTCTGGCTTTTAAAACCTGATATAACCCACCATCTTCCTACTTTTCTCTTATTCTTATACATTCTTTCCCTCAATATACTCTATAACTAAGCAATATTGGTCTCCCACCATCATTTTCTCTTTCCATTGCATATCCTGAGTCTGTGCCTTTTTGTTGTCTCACCTCCATACCTGAAATGCAATTCTTCTTGACCTATGTTCTTTTGCTTCTAGGGCTTCTTTCAGGATCTAAACAAACATCCTTTTTACAAAAGATCTTTTCTATTTCTCTCTTATCCCTTCTGCTAGTATCTTCCTTCTAAATTACTTTCTATTTATACTATGTATTTGGTAAATGAACATTTGGGGGGTTCTTATTATCCATCCCATTAGAATCTATGCTTCTTGATGACAGGAACTGAGTTTTTGCCTTTCTTTCTATGCCTAGAACTTAGTGTCATGCCTGAAAAATATAAGATATTCATAAGGGTCTGTTGACTAATTTACTGAAAATAATTCATTTTCTTTTAGTTATATCCAGTATATCCCAATATGATTCAATCTGCAAATTGCTGAGAGTGTAATCTTCCTAGAAGTTGACTTGTATAATGTAACTTTTCTATTGCCCACAGTACAGAGAACAAACTCTGTAGATTATTATGCAAGGCCTTCTAAAAGCAAGCATTATCTTTTAGGGATTATGTAGAGGAGATTTATGTTATAGGCAGAAATGTGACCTTGAATATGAAACTCTGAACTTTTAAGAGATTTTATGAGTCATTCTGTTCAATATAAATGTATACTTATCTATTATCTGTAAGATGCTGTTTCAGGTAGCAGGGATACAAAAGAGAAGAAAAAAAGCCTAATCTAAAATTGATATTGTATAATCAGAGGAAGAAAGGAATATACATGCAGCTGAGTATATATAAAATATACAGAAAGTCAATGCAAAGTCATTGTAGAGTGAAGAAAAGTTCTTACCATTGAAATTTGGAAATAGCTCAGGTAGAGGGTCCCCACAAAACAGAATGGTGAAGGAGGAAGAGATCATGAAGGGAAACATTACCAATATCCTGGAAAAGATGACAGATTTAGAAATTCATCAAAGGTTGTACTAGTATGAAGTGAAAGGTATTTTGGAGTGATGAAATGGACATAGAATTGAGACTCAAGTCAACATGCCATAAATTCAAATTTAACCTCAGGAATGAAATAGGTGTATAAACCTGGTCAAGCATATTAGCCATTCTGTGTATCATGATTCTCCTTTGTAAAATGAAGTTAATATCATCTGTTCTCCAGGGTTGTTATGAGATAAAATAAGATGTTTTTTGTAAACTTCTTTGCCTTGATATGATGTAAAAATTAATTAATCTCATTATTAATGGTTATAAAAAGAATGACTGTCATCAACTCTGAATTCCTGGGGAAGACAAACATGAAAATATTGTGAAAACATAGGTTAGAAAGCTATCATATAGGGTACAGAGAATGAAGAATTAAAAATAATTCCTAACTTGTAAGTCTAGATGACAAGAATAATAATGATATCATCAAAATAAATGGAGAAGCAAAGAAGTGGGGTGGGTTTGGGGAAAACAATAAGGTCTATTTCAGACATATTGAGTTTCATTTATTCATAAGATATCCAAGTGGACAGTTTCAGCAGAAAGAGAGTCATTTGGTACCTAAAGATCAGAAGAGAGTTTAAGGATTTGAAAGTCATCTAGAGAAAGATAAAAAAAAATGATTGTGTTATCTGTGAGACATGATAAGATCATCATAACATGATCAAAAGAAAGAACACAGAAAGAAAGAAGTCCAAAGACAGATTTCTAGTGCCGAGTCATACTTGAATGGGGAGGATGGGATGGAGGCAACAGCATTGATTAAATGTCTCTGTTCCAGGCATTGTGCTCTGTGCTTTACAAATATTGTCTCATTTGATCTTCACAACCACCTGATGATGCAGATACTATTATTATCCATATGGTACATTTGAGGAAAACTAACTAATGATTAAGTGACTTACCTAGGTTCACAAAACCAGTATACATTAGTGACCATTTTTGAATTTGAGTCTTGTAATTCCAGGCTTATTCACTACTTGCCTCAACCTATCACTACTGCTCTTCCTAACTGTACCATCACAATCAGAACCACCACCATTCTTCAGCACTAAAACATGGAATATGATTTGGGAAAAAAAAGTGAGAATGAGACAATTAAAAGGAGAAACATCTAGGTTTGAAAAATATTATGATATCTAAGGGGAAGAGATTATACAGCTGGAAGGAATGACTAGCAGTGGCAGAAAAGGTCAAACACATACAATAAAAAAGCCATTGAACTTAACAATAGAGAGCTCATTGTGATCTTGGAAACAACAATTTTAGTTAAGAATTAGGCTTGAAAGCCAAATATTTCATAAGTGAATAAAAAGTGAACAAAATAAAGAGAGTGAGACAGAGAGACAGAGACAGAGAGAGAGAGAGAGAGAGAGAGAGAGAGAGAGAGAGAGAGAGAATTATGATAAACAGATTTTCCTGTTCCCAAGAGTTAGACTGTAAAAAGTAGAGTAGATTTAGAATGATAGAGGACCTTAAGGGGTGAAATGGCCAAGAAGAGATTATGGTAAGATGTAGTTGCATTTGCAGAAAACTGGGAAGGAGATATTGGTTAAAGAAATATTGAAAATTAAATAGAGAGGGAAAATAATAAAAGGTGCACAATGTTAGAAGGAGAGGAAAGGGTAATAGCAGTTGTAGAAATCAAGAGATATGCTTTGACAAGGAGAATAACTACCTCTCTTTCTGAAACTGGTGCAAATTATGAGATGTCTGGATATAATATTGGGGAAGGGAGGTGCAGTCTGAGGTATAGAATTTGAGAGAATAGAAAATTCAATGTCTTTACATCTGCCTTCTTTACCATCTTCATAATTTTATGTGAATAATTTGCATGTTCATTGAGTATTAGAAAGAAACAGACACAATTTAACAAGTGATATTTCACATTTTCACTGCTTGCACAATTAATTGAAAGATGGGGAAAATGCAAGATTCAGCATTTGTATTGTTCTTTTTTTCTTTTTTAAGCATTTTATTTTCTAGATTAAAATATTTCCTTAAATGTGATTCTCCAAAAATGTCTTACACATATGTAAAATTATTAAAAGACACAGAAAGATAGAGATAAAGAGAAAAGAGGAGAGAGAGAAATCGCAAATAGATGAGTTGGAACTTAATAGTGAGGATATTGAATTTATAAATATATATAAGTTATCCTTCCTCTCTCTCTCTCTCTTTCTCTCTCTCTCTCTCTCTCACACACACACACACATTTTTGCTCATAATCTCTTCCTTTTTCTCTCTCTCCTCTCTTTGTCTCTCTATATCACTTTTTCTCTGTCTCTGTCTCTCTCCCTGTCTCTGTTTCTCTCCCCTCCCCCTTTCAAGACTGAACTGGATAATATCTGGAAAAGTACCAAGCTTTCTTTAGAACAACAAATGTCACTTTAGTTATTGGGCATGGCTGAGAATATTGGAACACTAGCATTTTAAACAATTAGATCAGAATCTCTCCCTAAAGGTAATAGAGGGCTTATGATGGTGAGCAGGCTGAAACATTTTAAACACAGAGAATTACACAAATATGATTTCAAGTATAGTACCAAAAATGCCTCTTCAAAAATGATAAAACTTGTCTACAGAATGAGGTATTCTGAAAGGACAACTAAGTTTCATTGATACAAACAAAAACAATCATCAGGATGTTAGGAGTTTGTATAAAATTTGAGGAGGCAGGGGAGTTATGGACCAATATCACACAGGAAGATCAGAGAGAAAAATATTATGTATAATTTACATAACTGAAGTGAAGATTCAGGTTAATGAAATAACAATTTTGATAGAATATAGGGATTTTGCAAATTTTAATATATTTACATTACTTGTCATTCCTATCCTTTTTTTTTGGGGGGGGGGAGTAGTTCCTACCCAAAACTAACTTGTTATGAGAAATTCTGATTTACTAATTGAGGGTTGGGAGAGGGGATCCTTTGTACTCTTACAATCAGCCATTCAAATAAAAAGGAAACTGTCACCTTTTTTGAATAACACTTTAAGTATGAGGATTTTTGCTTTAAGTAATTTCTATCACTACCCATCCATCAATAGTATAGTGAAGAGAATTTGTTTTTTATCAAGAAGTAGAAGCAAAAATAAAAGTCACAGAATGTAAATGGTAGTTGTAAAGAGAATTTCAATTCTTAAAGAATTTATCCCTTAATTCCTCTGCAAACAATTTTTAGCCATTGGGAGGGATTAAGATCCATAATCATGAGATTAGTAGAGATTAAAATTTTAATTAATTTTTGCATTCATTAAAAAGAATATTTAATGCTTATATTATACCTTACATCCTAATATCTCAAAAGAAAAAAAAAAACCCATGAAAGCAGGACGCATTTCCATCAAAAATCTTGTAAATAGTATCTTGTTTATTTACAATCAGAGTGGCTGGAGTTGAGTGTGATTTACTCCAAATGATGAAGTAAAATCTCTCGAATTTTATAGCTAAGCATCAGGATTCTTGATTTATAGTGTGCTATCGACCCAAAGATGAGGCTTCTTGGCTTGTAAGGATTAAATTTTAAAAAAATTAAATATTATGAGTCCACAGTTCATGAGGTTATGAGGAATCTTAGAGAGACAACAGGGATATAAAATTTCATATAGAGGAGACCGAATAATTGAGATAATAATTACTATAGTAACTAAGAAGATAATTTTACAAGTACCTAGAAATCAAGATAAATAATCAACTTTTTTTCCCTAAATTATACAAAGAATAAAAATGATACATACTAATTATTTAGTGATGGTTGATTAGTGAAACCTTGATCACTTGAGTCCCTCAATCTACTTTATTAAATTGTAGGATGTCAAATTATTGAATGCTGATTTGCAGCATGTAAAGTAATAGATAAAAAGCCCTTTCTGAACTGCAGTGGTCCCAGATACATAAATTAAAGGGTAGGTAAAAGAGAAAAATGACTTGTAGGAGTATACTGCAATCAGATTTGAGGCACCAAATTTGCATATGAAAAGGACAGAAAATAGATTTAATATCAGTAAAGAAAATAGGTTTGTCCCTGGTCCCAGTGACTTTATGTCCACTCATTCAATAAATTCAATAAATCAATAAAATCAATAAGTTCAATAAATTAACAAATGGAAGAGCTTGAGAGTTTGAAAATGGGGGGAACAATCCTAAAGGAATTAATCAAGAAAACAGTTCTTGAGTTTATTCACAGTTTTGCGAAATTTGACCATTGAAGGCAAAGTACAACAAAGGAGAAGAGTATTTCTCCATGAATGTGTTTTGAAACTAAAAAGAAAAAAAAAATTGATGCCTTTATCAGAAACACTGGTTGTAAAATTTTTCTACCAACTTTGAATTCACTTTTTAATGTTGTTTCTGGTGGTTTTGCTTATATAAAAATTAATTAATTTATTTATTTTAATAAAAATGTATTTTTATTAAAACTTTCTATTTTCAAAACATATGCATAAATTCACCCTTGCAAAACCTTGTGTTCCAATTTTTTCCCCTTCGTACACCCCAAGCTCTCCCCTAGATGGCAAACAATACAATATATGTTCAACATGTGCAATTCTTCTGTAAATATTTCCATAATTATCATGCTGCAGAAGAAAAATCAGAGAAAATGAGGAAGAAAAGAAAATGTGAGCCAGCAACAACAACAAAAAATACAGTAAAAATAGTATATTGTGATCCACACTGAATCTCCACAATCTTCTCTCTGGTTGCAGATGGCTTTCTTCATTACAAGTCCATTAAAATTAGCTTGAATCATTTCATTTTTGAAAAGAGCCATATCCATCAGAATTGAGCATTGTATGATCTTGATGTTGCCATGTACAATGATCTCCTTGTTCTATTCATCTCACTTAGCATCAGTTCATGAAAGTCTCTCCAAGCCTCTCTGAAATTATGTTGTTGATTGTTTTTTACAGAACAATGATATTCCATATATACAACTTATTCAATTGATGGGCATCCACTCAGTTTTAAGTTTCTCCTAATGTTTCTTCCCTCCCTTCTATCTAGCCTCACCCTTTTCTTCATTTTTTTCCCCTCCTACTTCTTTATAAGGTAAGATAGTTTTCTATACTCAACTGAATGAGTAAATTGTTCCCTCTTTGAGTAAAAACAGATGAGATAAAGCTTCAGACAATAGTCACTCTCTTCTGTCCCTCTATTGTAATAGTTCTTTTGTGCCTCTTTATGTTATCTAACTTGTCCCATTATACTTCCCTTTTACTCTTATCCCAGTACAATCCTTTTTCCACCCATTAATATCTTTTTCTTTGATATCATCACATCAGAGATCATTCACAACCACACCTTCAGTCCATGTGATTCTCCTCTCTATCTGCCCCAATAGTACATACATTTCTTAAGAGTTACAGATATCATTTTCCCATCTAGGGAAGCAGACAGTTTAATCTTTAAATATATATTTTCCTCTGCATTTCTATGCTTCTCTTTTTTTTAATTTTTAATTTTTATTTTATTTTCATAACATATGTGTGGGTAATTCCTCAACATCAACCCTTACATAGCTCTCTACTACAAATTTCTCCCCCCAACTCCCCACCCCTCCCCTAGATGGCAGGACATCCACTACATGTTAACCATGTTAAAATATTGGCAAATCGAATATATGTATACATATTTCCAAACATCATTGTTGTGCAAGAAAACTCTTATCTACACAAAAAATCTATCAGATAAAGGACACACTGTAAGCACACATCAATCAAGGAGTATGAGAATGTTATGTTGTGGTCCACACCTCACATCCCTCTCTCTGGGTGTACATGGCTTTCTTCAGTGAACAATTGGAGGTGGTTTGAAACATTTCATTGTTGAAGAGAGCCATGTCCATCAGAATTGATTGTCATATAGTACTGTTGTTGCCGTGTATAATGATCTCCTGGTTCTGCTCATTTCACTCAGTATCAGTATATGCAAGTCTCTCCAAGCCTCTCTGAAATCATCTTGCTGGTCATTTCTTACAGAACTAAAATATTCCATAGTATTCATATACCATAATTTATTCAGCCATTCTCCAATTGAAAGGCATCTATTCAATTTCCAGTTTCTAGCCACTAAAAAAAAGGGTTGCCACAGACATTCTTGCACATGTGGGGCCCTTTCCTTCCTTTATGATTTCTTTGGGATATAAGTCCAATAGAAATATTACTGGGTCAAAGGGTATGCACAGTTTGATAACTTTTTGAGCATAGCTCCAAATTGCTCTCCAGAATGGCTGTATCCATTCACAGCTCCACCAACAATGCATCAGTGTCCCAGCCCTCCCACATCCCCTCCAACATTCATCATTAACTTTTCCTGTCATTTTAGCCAATCTGACAGGTGTATAGTGGTACCTCAGGGTTGTCTTGATTTGCTCTATGCTTCTCTTGAGTCCTATGTTTGAAGATGGAATTTTCTGTTTAGTTCTGGTTTGTTTTTAATAGAAATGATTGAAATTTTTTTATTTCATTGAAGATCTATCAACTCCTCTGAAAGGTGATGTTCAGTCTTTCTGGATCATTAATTCTTGGTTGTACCTCCAGGTCCCTTGCCTTCTGGAATATTACATTTCAGGCCCTCTGATACTTTATTGTAGATGCTGCCAGATCTTGGGTAATCATGACTATTTCTCCTTGATATTTGAAATACTTTTCCTGACAGTTTTCAGTATTTTCTACTTGGTATTATAATTCTGGAATTTTGCAACAATGTTACTTGGAGTCTTCCTTGTGCCATCTCTTTTAAAAGGTGATGGATGGATTCTTTCAACGATTATTTCCCCCTCTCATTCTAGAATATTGAGTCAGTTTTCCTTAGTGATCTCTTGAAGGATGTTATCCAGACTATTTTTTAGGTTATGGCCTTTAGGTAGAACAATAATCTTTTAAAATGTCTCTTCTGGATCTGGATCTATTTTCCAGGGTTAGCTCTTTTTCCAATGATGCATTTTACATTTTCTTCCATTTTTTTATTCTTTTTAGTTTGTTTGACTGTTTCTTGAAGTCTCATAGAGTCATTAGCTTCCATTTACCCCATTCTAGATTTTAATGTGTGATTCTCTTCAATTACCTTTTGCATCTCTTTTTCCATTTGGTTAATTCAACTTTTGAAGGTGTTGCTTTCTTCAGTGGATTTTTTTTTTTTACATTTGGCCAATTATATTTTTCCAGGAATTGCCTTGCTTTTTTTAACTGTTTACTCTCTCTTGCATACCTCTTTTTTTTCTTCTACCTCTCTTATTTGCTTTTTAAAATTTTTATGGGCACTTCAGTAAAGTATATTTGGGCTTGAAGTCAATTCATATCACTCTTTAAGATTTCCTCTCTGGACATTTTGTCCTCATCTGAGTTTGTCTTTTTGTCTTCTCTGTCATCAAACTAGTTTTCTATGGTCTAGGTTCTTTTCTGTTAATTTCTCTTTTTCTTTCCTTTTCTTTAGGTATTTCCTCTTTAATTTACTTTTATGGTCTAGCTCTGCTCCTGAGATAAGTGGAGTGCTGACCCAAGCAACCAGTGCAGATATGAGCCTTGACTTTGAGTATAGGGACCATTTGTGTTTGCAAAAGGTAGCTTTGCCTGCTCTTTCCAGGAAAAGCCTAGTTTCTCAGAATTTGCCTTTTGAGGTGGAACTAGAACCTGCCCCAATGGTCTGCTTCTCTACTGAAGCAGGACTGAGGGTCTTAGTTGCTGATTTACTATGATTAAGACTCTCTCACTGATTTTCCCAGACTCCATCCGAGCTGGATTGTACACTCTTTTAACCCCTGTGAGAGAGACATTTTTAAGTTTTTTCAGTCTATCTTGAGCTGGAGAGTGGATTTGTGGCATCATACTCTGTTCAGAGACTTGGTTTCATGGGAAAGGGAAATTGAGAGAGCTAGGGAAGCTTGTTGGCTTCACTTTGCCATCTTGGCTCCAAAGCCAGAAGTCTCCCATTCATAAGAGGTTTTCTGTGATTTGTTCAATTAGCTGCCAAAAGGAGGTAAATGGCATCAAGACCAGCTATCTTATTAATAGTAAGTTATTTTAACTTAATAGAGCTACAAACATTACTAAAGTGAGAAGAAAGTTGGTACATGATTTTTTTATTCTTAGATGATTGTGTATTCAATGCTGCCTCTGAGGATAGAACATAAAGGCATATTGAGCTATTCTTTGTGGCTTGTGCTAATTTTGGCCTGACAATTAACACCAAAAAAATCAAAGGTAATACCATACATTCCATTTGTAGAGCTATCAGTTACAGCAAAGTGAGAAATTTTGAATTCTAGGGATGAGTTCATCCACTTTATTTGGCATTATTCTTTCTGGGAACATATATATAGCTGATAAATTTGTGAATATTGAGAAAACTAGCTTACCAAAAGGAAGACTTTAAAAGAAAGTATTGGAAAGAAGAGGTATTAAACTGCATATCAAATTGAAGATCCACAGACCTGTATTGCTGACTTCAATGTTGTATGTCTGTGAAATCTGGAAAGTGTATGAGTGCATGTCAAAAAAAGAAAGAAACAAAGAAAAAGAATCATTTCCATTTGAATTGTCTAAGGAAAATCTGAAACATTATCTCGCAAGGTAAGGTTTTGGATGGTGAATTTCTCTCTTCAGTTGTGTTGAAAAACATTCAAATCCTATTAAAGAGAGCACAACTCTGATGAGGTGGTCAAGTAATTCAAATGCCAATTGCACCTTTACCTGAAAGACTTTTAAGGAGAACTGTCACATTTAGAAGTAATATAACATTTTTAGGGTCTTTCCAAAGAACTTTATTATTGATTTTGAAACATGGAAGATGCTGGCATAGGACTGCCTAGCTTGCCTGCATCAAAAAAGGCACTAGGCTCCATGAGCAAAGAATAATCTCAGCAGTACAAAGGAACTGTTAGTTGTGGAAATCTAGAAACATCTCTATCCCAAATGTTTAAGTGAACTATTTGTGCCTGACCTGTGGTAAGATAAATTGCACTGATCATCCACAGTCAAAAACAATAAATTTTAACTTCAACATCATGCTATCATTGGATCTTTTCAAGTACAAGGACAAACAACAAAAATGAGCATTTAGCTTGTTTTTTATGTCCTCTAACACTATACCAGACATGTGTTGGAAAAGAATAAATTTAATTTTTCTCTGAGAAAATATTCACTACATTTTTATTATATTGTTTTGCTATTTTATGACCAAATTTTGTGTATCTTTGCACATTTCATTATGTCTATTCCTGACCAATTTTTATTACATAGTACCCCTGGAATATTTTGTAGGAATTTCCAGGCATATAATTAAAAAAAAAACTTAGTGAGTAGCAAATATACCATACTTAGACATTCACATGTCCAACTTCATGAGAAAATATTTTATTTCTTTGTATCTCAAATAATTTTTCACTTGATCAGATTTTGAATGACAATGTCTGAGCAGTTATTTGCATAGTTTTAGGTTCATGATTTGAAATACTGGTCTTTTATACAGATGAAACACCAGGGGGGAAAGCTGCTTTATCTTGGTTGAAATGTTTTAAATGACCTTTCTTGTGAAATCCTTAAAAATATGCTGTTGTATTTTTATTTTTTAAATCTTCAAATGTTTGGATTGAAAAGAAAAGCATTGACAATATCCATTGTATAACCTTCTATATTGCTCACATTAACACAATATTTACCATGTCTCAAATTTACTTTTGCAAATTCATACAGAAGTCTTATCTATGCAATTACAATATTTGTGAATGAAGAGCATATGCCTCTCTGAAACTTATTAACTGTGACTGTGCACAAGTTATTTAGCCCTGTTTTTCTCAGTTTCCTCATCTGTAAAATGAACTTAAGAAGGAAATGGCAAGCCACTCCTTTATCTTTGACAAGAACATACCAAATAGGGTCACAAAGAGTCAGACACAATTGAAAAACTACAAAAAGTAGCACTTAATAATGTTACTTGGAACCCCCAAAATCTAATTCAGTCAGATGATATTAGCAGGTTTACAAAATAGGAATCTTCTAGGTTTGTTGTCATTTACCTTAGTCAGATGGTAACTAGACTTTTGTATATAAGTGGGGAAAGATTTGTATGTCATTTGAGGACTGTGGATAAAAAGTTATTAATCACATACTTCTATTATAATATAGTAAAATAAAATTCAAAGGTAATAAGCATTACTCTTGTAGTAGCTGCTAGGCATAAAATAGAAATTGAAGAGATTTATTTACCTGCATCAAATAAGCATTCTTGTCTGTTAAAATTCACAGTTGGAGAATGGAAAGTTATTAAAAGATGAGATTTATTTTGAAAGACACTAATGTGTGTGTATGTAGAAAGGTCTGACTCACATAAGAAATGAAATAGTCCTACAACTCTTAGACTTCTTTTTTTTTTCTTTTTTCCATAGGGAAACATTAATAACTTTTGTATGAGTTACCCCTTAACTTCAGGACTACTTTAGTTCCTCCATGACTTAGAACTGCAAGTCACATGTAGGAAGGTGAATTAACCCTCTTAGATCTTAGTCTCATTCGTTCATTCACTCACTCACTCATTCATTTATTCATTGGTTTACTTTGCATTACTTTGGCTTCATTTTGAATTCTACTTGACTCATGTCATTGTCCTAGAAGGTAGAATCACAGAAATCTAGAATACTTTAAATCTTTACTTAGTAATATTACATAGGAAATTTGAAGCTAGTAATCATTGTCTTCCTTACCTTTACTGTAGGTAAATATATATCCTCTCCCCAAGCCCAACGTATTTACTTCTGAACAATACATTTAACAAAGACCTTGACAAGGCAGACTGCATTATGTAAAGTATAATCAAGATGATAAGAAATAATGGAACATGGTGATTGAAAGAAGAAAATGATATTTAACCTGGAGAACAACCTTGATAAAAGGGGAAAGAAAAGCATAGTTATTACCTTTAAATATTTTATTTAAATATTCAAAATATTTGAAGGGTTTCCATGTAGAAAATATTTTACACACTTTGTTATATTTTATACCACATGATAGAATATATACAAATAGGTGAAAATTATGTTCTTATTTCTAAATTATTGTAAATATGTTGACAAGAAATACTCTTCCCATTAAATAATTGGACTGCTATTCAGATGTAACCAATATATATTATATTTTTTTTTCTCAGAATTTAACATTTTCACAAAGTGAAAAAAAAGTTAAACTGAAAATTTAAATTCCACGTTACCATGCCTAAAAATTTTAAAGTGTATTAAAATCATATGTATTGCTTGTAGATAAAATTAATTCTTTAACATTGTAGATCTTCACTTGGGGGTTGATCTTTTTATCAGACTATTGTGTACTCACATGTTTCTAGAAGAGTAAGTGAGACAGGTGACTTTGCACATCCCTCCCTCACCTAAATCTGGTTTATTTGCACCTCATGTTATCACATGGTTCCTCAAGAATAAAAGACAAGCAATAACAACAAAAGAGATTAACATATAAAGTGTGGGAATTGGTGAGGTGATTCCCCCCTTTTCCCACACACATAATTCAAGTCCTTCTATCTCTTGTATTATATAAATATATATGTATATCGGCATATACATGTATATATATACATACATACTTTTCCTAGTATTCTATTATTCAAAAGTCCATATTTATTAATGGAATTTTGAATTATATCAGAAGTAAAAGATATCATCTGCTGATTAGATCCACTATGTTTTCTGTAGGGTTGCAAGTCTAGTTCCTAAATCTATGAGCTTAATTCTTTTCATGGTATTGAAAAAGCACATGAATAATTGAGCTGACACTATTTAGTAGATTTTATCTATTTATTTTTGTTTCATTGCCCTACATATAATCAGTATAGGTTGGAGCACATTAATTTTTCGACTAAATGTATGACACATTGTATTTGTGTTTACCCTTTTTCTCCTAGTTCCACTATGTTGTCCACATTTTGTTTTGTTTCATTTTCCTAAATCACCCTTTTGATTTGTTAAGAAATCCCAGTGAGAACTAACAACCCCTAATGGATATTTGTTCAATATACAAACCATTAGGTTGTGAACAGAAGGTCAACTCAGCCAGAAGCTACAAATGTGCTGCTCCAGTGGATATCATTAGCCAGTTCTCAGAGTTTTGCTGTAATATGTATTATTCCATTTATGGGTTTAGTGGAAGTATCATATAAGGATCTGAAATCACCATTTTGTTCATATAAATTTTTTGTATGAAAAGATTGTAAATAGTCATAACAATGCTAAGTAATTATTTGTATGTATAACAAAAACACAAAATAAACTATATATTAAGCATCATCTAAAATAGGGTTTATAGGCATTATGAGTCTACTAGAATATGTTTAGCTATATATGATATTAAAGATATTATTTACAGTTTTGAAAATAAATCATGTCATAGTAGTATACATAATTTTAAAAATTGAAAATAAGACCAATTAGGCAGTATTAGTGATTGAAAAATATAATTAACAAAAACAGAAATAGCAATCACAACAAACAGCTTAATAGGTGGTAAGAAAAATTTACTTCCCAGGATAAAATCCACTTTATAATATTCTTCATGTATTTAAGCTAATGCTAACAACAAAGATTGATCTGACTCATTAAAAAGATTCAAGTTTAATTAATCTGTTTATTTTTATGATTATATGCATATAATTATATTATTATAGTATTTTCATGTGATTCAGTAATTAGCAGAAAAAAGTAATGTAGTCAAAAAAATAATGAGGTGGAAAGATAATTAAAAATCATTTGTTTGAACATTAAACACCAAGAGACCATTGATGAGGTCAAGATAGCAATTCTTATTTTGAAATAAACATATCATAAATTCACAATGATCATTCTCTTTGCCAAAAGTTAGGTTTATTTAGGAGAAGAGGTGAAATAAGCACCAGGAGTGGTAAATGTGAAAGATTTGGGAGAGCAATAGGGTTTCCAATGTAAGGAGTTCGGATTAATTGTTTAAAGGAATATGGCATGAGGCCTAAATATGCCATTGACTGGAAGGTTAAATCCTTAGAGGAGTTTAACAGACTAAGCTTTAGTAAGGAGAAAGATGTCATAAAAGGGAAGTCACAATGTTGGAGAGAGAGTACCTCATAGTGGGCTTAGTTCTAAAAGAACTTAAAGATTTTCATCTTTAAAAAAACCAAGCATGTTTTTTTAAGGGAAAATATAACTTTGAGGGTCTCTTGGGGGGTGGGGGGAATTGAAGTACCAGGGAATAATGTGGCAACTTGAAACAAGCAGGATAGTCTGGGACTTGGTTACGCCTGATAATAGCCTGCTGGGCTTCCCTCTGACAAGGAAAGAAAATAAGTTAAAAGACCACATCACCATGAAATTTCTGCAGACTGCTGTAATTTTCCTCATTTCTCTTGCTTAACCCCACTATTGAAACTCTATGACCTGAGTTTTTATGTTTGTAAAACAAGATTTAAGTATATAGTGTCTGATTCTCCTTATAGGTTTGATATTCTATAATTCTATTATTATTGATATAGAGTAAGTGATGGGAGACTTGACTTCTTTTCTCCTCTCCCAAGGTAAAATCATTTATCTAAATGTAATAGTAAGAAGAGTAGCCTAACATTTCCATTAGATACTCAGGCACATTCTTCTACAACAACAGAATGCCTGTGGGGAAGGAAGACATATTTGGAATTGACAAGGAGAAAAAGCGCCATTTTGGGGATGCATGCGGCCAATACAAGGGTGTGTTAGTAAGGATTTAACAATTAGCTTTGGGAAGAAAAAGTACACACAATGCATTGAGTTTAATCTGCATTATGAACATTTTATTCATAAATTTTCTAACTTTAGACAATCAACAAAATAAAAAATCTTGCCCACATAAGTTGCATTTCCCAACATGTAAGATATATTTACACTGAAAATTTAAGAATTAGCTTTCCTAAAAAGACTTCTGCAATACAGTTTGAGATTCAAAGTCACTTTTCCAAAAACATGCTCTTTCAGGATGAGTGCAAATTTATTTCTCCTACAATAACATGTTTTTTTTGTTTGTTTTTGTTTTTCTTTTGGTTTGGTTTGTTTTTTTGTATAAGTAAAGGCACATGATACTTGGCTAGGTTAGGAATATTTGTATTAAATTATCTGACACCAATTTTGTGAGCTTGAAAAGTCATTTAAATTCTCTATTTCTCAGCTTCAACCCCTATAAAATGTGGATAATTAAATGTAACTTATCTCAAAACACCTCAAGAGCTTTTGTGATTCAAATGAGTTTCTGCATGATAAATATTTTGAAAAATTTAGTGAAATGTAAACTTTTTATTATCATTATCACCCATGTTATCATTACTTTTTTTGGCCAACCCTTTTTCTGCCATCTATTCCATATATAAGAAATATTTGAAGAAGTAATTCTCCCTGGAGTCTTCTATGTCTCAGCCTCAGCATAATTTGAAATTCTTGTCTTTTCATTCCTTCAGAGCTCAGAGAAAGTAGGGGAAGACAGAGTAGGACTGAAGGAAGAAGAGATTGCAAGATAACTAGATATCACCAGAAGAACATTTGTTTTCTAAAAGAGTATGTAATAAAACATACATACTTAATACAAACATAAGGACTTGTTATGGGAACACAGGCAGAGAATGAAGCAGAGAATGTTTGGGTTTGTTTTTCATTTTACCACTGTGTAAATGAGAACAAGATACACGATAGCCTATTATCACATATAATTGATTTCCTCATTTCCTCACCATGGGCTTTGTGATATTCGTGTGTGTATGTGTGTGTGTGTGTGTGTGTGTGTGTGCATGTGTGTGTACATGTGTGCTTATGTATTCATTGGCAGAAGGGCTATTGCTTAAGTTGTAGTTATACTAATCTTTGTGTCTCTTTATAAAACTCTCTAAAGATAAGCAATTGGCTATATACCTTTTAGTAATTATTATTACCATCATTATTTTTATTATTTGTATCATGACAAAAAATATAGAGACTTCAAGGATTGCTTTAGTTAAGTTGAATGTGAGGAAGTAATACTCATCTAGAAAATATTAAATTGAATCCAATATATTTTGTTTAAGATAGAAAAGTTTGGTTCATATGTACAATAAATTTTACTCAACTATACTAACCAACTCACAATGACTAAAAGATAGAATGAGGTATCACATAAATAAAAGGGAACAAAGCAATTTCTCTTTCCTGTTTGTATAAGAAGTTTAACCAGAAACAATTAAATTTCATCCTTATTAGGGTAAAATAAATAAAACTGACATATTCCATTATAATTCTTCCAAAATGTCACTGAGTAAAAACTGAGATTTCCCTTTGCATAAAGGGATACAAAATCTAATTTTCATAATAAAATTCATATTTAACTATTATTGGCTGTGGTATTGGGTGGGTGGGAAATTAGTGAAGATTAGTTCATACAGTATTTGAATTTTAACCAGAGGAAGGCTTTTAGTGAGAGCAAATGTCATAGATTTAACTGTCATAAAGGAGAGAAATCTCGATTAATTTCTTCTCCTCCAAAAATCAATAATCTGAGTTTCAATTTTCTTAAAGGGAATCTGAATTCTTTCATTTTCTTTTTGGCTGAAGGAATAAACTTCCCTGTATGCTGTCATATGATTTACAGGTTGTTGGCTTGAGACACTGGGGCAGTAAGTCAATAGTCTCTTTTGAAAATCCTGCTGAGAGTTGGGATCACCTAATGCCAGACATGCAATCAGAATCAATGTGCTATTGAGGAGCTGTGTTCCCTGCCTCAGTCAGAACCACCACCTGGGATAATTTCCCCAGAGCTTTTTGATAGTTTTCATCAGTGCTCACTAAAAGGCAAGGAATAAAAGCCTCTAAGCCAATGAAGAAGGGTAGATATATGATGTTTCAATCCTTTTTACTTTAGTGTACAAAGAGGGGCAAGCCATGCAGAAGAGATAGTTGGAGGCTAGGAAGAAATAGAGTGAATCATAAAAAATATGATTATACTCTTTCATTATAGCCACCTCTTTTTAGAACCAAATATACTACCTTTTAAAGTTTTTAGTGTTCTACTATCATTCTATACTCCATCCTGATCCTCCTTATTTTCTCTTTTTTTTCATGAATAGTATTCCTTACATTCAGAAAATATTTGTTGCAGATGGAAGAAGCAAAATGATGTCAAAAAAGGGTTCAAAAAATAGTACAGCAGGGGCAGAGCCAAGATGGCAGAGTGATGACACTACTCTCTGTGTCCTCCTCTGACCTTCTCTCAAACCAACAGCAGATTAAGCCTCTAAACTGGTTCTGGAGTCAAAGCACCCCCAAATATTAGGACTACAACACACTCCTAGCAGAAATTACCTTGGAAGAGCTTCAGAGCAAGTCTGTTTCAGATGGGCAGGGGGTCGGGCAGTTTGCCAAGCTCAGAGGGCAGTGTGAAGACAGGGCAGGAAGCTGGGAAGGATTCAGCATGGTAGATTCTAAGCACCTGGGGAGTCCCTTCAAGACTCTCAGGCTACTCTGCTCTATTTGCCAACAGGTACTTTGGCAGATCTGCCTTTAGTAAAAGGTAGATCGAAAACCACTGAGAACACTGGACCTAGCCCGGATAGCCAGCACCAGAAGTCAATCAGCCGAATTGTCCCAGGGCACATTAAAGCAGCTATCATTGCTCTGCTTTAAACAGACCTTAAGCTTTTCTTAAAAAGTGAGTAAAAAACATAAAAGAAATCTCACCATAGACAACTTTTATGTAAAGAGAGAACAGACCTCAGATCATGAGGTCCATAAAGGTAAAGCAACTCCAGAGGAAGCCAAAAAAGGAGACACAAGTGGGTGTCCATTTCACAAGGCTTTCCTGGAAGATTGCATAAAGTGTCTCAAAAGAGAGTTAGAAGAAAAATGGAGAAATGAAATGAGACCACTGCAAGAAGGAATGGAAAAAGCATATAATGATCTACAAAAGAAATATGAAAAAGACAATTTCACTGAAAAACAAAATTAGTGTAAATGAAAAAGTATGCAATGAACAAATTCGCCAATTACAAAAGGAGCTAAAAAAGGTAACTGAAAAAAATAATACATTTAAAAATTACAATTGAACAAATGGAAGTGAATGACTCAATAAGAACGAAGAATCAAACAAAAATGAAAAAATGAAAAAAAAATTGAAGAAAATATGAAATATCTCCTAGGAAAAAAAAACTGACATGGAAAATAGATCTATAAGAGACAATCTAAGGATTAATGGACTTCCTGAAAGCCATGATGAAAAAACAAAACAAAACAAAAGAAAAAAAAAAAACAAACAAAACAACCTAGACACTATCTTCCCAGACAGCATGAAAGAAAACTGGCCTGATATTTTAGAATCAGGAGGTAAAATCACCATCGAAATAATCCACCCATCACCTCCTGAAAGAGACCCCAAAATGAAATTCCCAGGGAATATTGTGGCTAAATATCAGGACTATCACACCAAGAAAAGTTATTTCAAGCAGCTAGAAAGAAACAATTCTAATAAAGAGGAACTGTAATTAGAATTACAAAAGATCTGCCAACTTCTACATGAAAGGATCAAAAAGCCTGGAATCAGATATTCCAAAGGCATAGGAACTTGGAATACATCCAAGAATAAGCTATCCAGCTAAAATGAGAATTATCTTCCAGGGAAGAAGATGGACATTGAATGATATAGGTGAATTTCACCTATTTCTAATGAAAAGACCAGATCTGAACAAAAAAAAAAAATTGACCTCCAAACACAGAACTCAAAAGAAGCATAAAAAGGTAAAAAGGAAATAACTCTTGAGGACTATTTTTCTACTATGGGTATACTTAAAGAATGGTGGTATAACTTGATTTTACTTTGATAATATGAAAAAGAAATTAAGGTAGAAGGGCTATCATACTGGAAAAAGAGGGAAAAGGAGGTAAAATAAGGTAAAAAAAAAGGATGTAAAAATAAGGTAAAATCTCATGAAGAGGCAAAGAAAACCTAATATAATTCAGGGAAAGAAGGGAGGGGGGTGAGCATTGTGTGAATCTTACTCTCGTCAGATTGGGCTCTAAAAAAGTATATCAGACACATTTGGTTTCACAGAGAAACTTGTCCCTCCTTATAGGGAAGTGGGAGGGAAAGAAGGAAATGAAAGGGATAAACTTATAAAAGGAAAAATAGAAGAATTAGGGGAAAGGTATGAAAAGGGGGAGGTCTGTTTGAGGGAGGTGGTCATCAAAAGCAAAATACTGGGGACAGAAGAAGGGAGAAAGGGGAAAGGAAAGAGAAAATCATAACTTTGTGTAAATAAGATGGTAGGAAATACAGAATTAGTTATTCTAACATTGAATGTGAATGGGATGAATTCTCCCATAAAACGGAAGTAGATAGCCAACTTTATTAAAAGCCAGAATCCAATAATATGTTGTTTAGAAGAAATAAATCTAAAGCATGGAGATACATACAGAGTGAAGGTAGAGGGCTGGAGCAGAATCTATTATGCTTCAGGTGAACAAAAAAAAAAAAAGAAGAAGGGGTAGCAATCCTGATCTCAGACCAAGTAAAAGCAAAGATAGATCTAATTAAAAGAGATTAAAATAGGAAACTACGTTTTAATAAACAGTACCACAAATAATGAAGTAATATCTATGCTAAACATATGCACCAAGTGGTATAGCATCCAAATTCCTAGAGATGAAATTAAGAGAAATGCAAGAAGAAATAGACAGCAAAACTGTACTACTGAGGAATCTCAACATTGCTCTCTCAGAATTAGAGAAATCAAACCACAAAATAAATAAGAAAGAAGTTAGGGAGATAAACAAAATGTTAGAAAAGTTAGGTATTATATATCTGGAGAAAATTTAATGGGCACAAAAGGGAGTTTGCTTTTTTCTCAGCAGTTCATGGAACTTATACAAAAATTGACCATGTGTTGGGGCATAAAAATCTCAAAATCAAAGGCAGAAAGGCAGAAATAGTAAATGCATATTTTTCAGATCATGATGCAATAAAAATCACATGCTATGTAAGGCCAGGAGAAAAGAGACCAAAAGTTAATTGGAAATTACATAATCTAATGCTTAAGAATGAATGGGTGAAAGAGCAAATCATAGACACAATCGAATTTCATCCAGGAGAATAACAATGAGACAACATACCAAAATTTGTGGAATACGGCTAAATTGGTTATAAGGGGCAATTTTTTATCTCTAGATGCTTTCTTGCATAAAATAGAGAAAGAAAATCAATGAATTGGGCTTATTATTAAAAAAAAACTAGAAAAATAACAAATCAAAAACTGTCAATTAAATACCAAGTTGAACATTCTGAAAATAAAAGGGGAGATTAATAAAATTGAAGATAAAAAACTATTGAATTAATAAATAAAACTAAGAGTTGGTTTTATGAAAAAAAAAAAAAAAACAACAAAATACATAAGCCTCTAGTTAATTTAATTAGAACAAGGAAAGAGGAAAATCAAACTGTTAGTCTCAAAAATAGGGAAGAACATTCCTCCAATGAAGAGGAAATTAGAGCAATAATTAGGAGTTACTTTGCCCAACTTTATGCCAATAAATTGGATAATCTGAATGAAATGGAGGAATTTCTATAAAAATATAGACTGCCCAAGTTAACAGAAGAGGAAATAAATTATTTAAATAGCCCCATTTTAGAAAAAGAAATAGAAAAGGCTAATAATCAACTCTCTAAGAAAAAATCTCCAAGGCCAGATGGATTTACATGAGAATTCTACCAAACATTCAAAGAACAATTAATTCCAATACTATATAAACCATTTCAAAAATTAGGGAAAGAAGGTAAACTATCAAATTCCTTTTATGATACAGATATAGTCCTGATAGCTAAACCAGGTAGGGTGAAAACAGAGAAAGAAAACTATAGACCAATTTCCCTAATGGATATTGATGCAAAAATCTTAAATAGGATATTAGTAATGAAATTACAGAAAGTCATCCCCAGGAAAATACACTGATGAGGTAGGATTTATACCGGGAATACAGGGCTAGTTCAATACTAGGAAAACTATCAGTATAATCAATTATATTAATAACCAAACTAACAAAAATCATATGATTATCTCAAGAGATGCAGAAAAAGCATTTGATAAAATCCAACACCCATTACTATTAAAAACACTAGAGAGTATAGGAATAAATGGGCTTTTCATTAAAAATGATCAGTAGCATTTATTTAAAACCATCAGCAAACATCATATGTAATGAGGACAAACTAGAACCATTCCCAGTAACATCAGGAGTGAAACAAGGATGCCTACTGTCACCATTACTATTTAATATTTTATTAGAAATGTTAGCTTTGGGGCAGCTAGGTAACACAGTGGATAGAGCACTAGCCCTGAAGTCAGGAGGACCTGAGTTCAAATCTGGACTCAGACACTTAACATTCCCTAGCAAGTCACTTAACCTCAATTGCCTCAGTAAAAAGCAAAAAAAAAAAAAAAAAAAAAAAAAAAAATGTTAGCCTTGGCAGTAAGAGAAGAAAAAGAGATTAAAGGAATTAGAGTAGGTAATGAAGAAAACAAATTATCACTCTTTGCAGATGACATGATGGTATACTTAGAGAACCCTAGAGACTCAACTAAAAAACTACTAGAAACAATTCACAACTTTAGCAAAGTGGCAGGATTCAAAATTAATCCACATAAATCATCAGCATTTTTATATATTACCAATAAAGTTCAGCAGCAAGAGATACAAAAAGAAATTCCATTCAAAATAACTGTTGATAGTATAAAATATTTGGGAATTTATCTGCCAAGGGATAGTCAGGAACTATATGAAATAAATTACAAAACACTTTCCACACAAATAAAATCAGACCTAATCAATTGGAAAAATATTAAGTGCTCATGGGTAGGCAGAGCAAACATAATAAAAATGAAAATACTACCCAAACTAATCTACTTATTTAGCACCATAGCAATCAAACTCCAAAGAAATTATTTTACAGATCTAGAAAAAATAGCAGCAAAGTTCATTTGGAAGAACAAAAGGTCAAGGATTTCAAGGAGATTAATGAAAAAAAAAAAGGCAGATGAAGGTGGCCTTGCTGTACCAGATCGAAAACTATATTATAAAGCAGCGGTCATCAAAACCGTTTGGTACTGGCTAAGAAATAGAGCAGTCAATCAGTGGCACAGGATAGGATATCAGGACAATCTAGGCAATAACCTTAACAATTTAGTATTCGATAAACCCAAAGACCCCAGTTTTGGGGATAAATACTCACTATTTGGCAAAAACTGCTGGGAAAATTGGAAACTAGTGTGGAAGAAATTAGGGCTTGACCCACACCTAACACCACCTACCAAGATAAGATCTAAATGGGTTCATGATCTAGATATAAAGAGGAACTTTGTAAGCAAGTTAGAGGAACGTAATATAGTTTATCTCTCAGACCTGTGGAGATGGAATAAATTTATGTCCAAAGAAGACCTGGAACTCCTAATTGAACACCAGATGGATAATTTTGATTATATTAAGTTAAAAAGTTTCTGTACAAA